>JAJLWK010000511.1:0-10692 GCA_030570675.1 Myxozyma neglecta | reverse complement strand
TTGATTTTTATGGGTGTGATTTAGTGAAGTAGTTAGCTCTTATGGTCTTTTGTCATCGTGCCAGCGTTATGCATGTAAATGCCTAATAAATGGTCCTTAAGATAAAAAAAACACATAGCTTCAGTCTAGTTTAATCATATTTATAAAGTTCGAAATATAATTTTGCGTCTTTTGGACTAATCTTATGGTAGTCTGCTGTTTTCATAATAGAAAGAATCAAGAAAAATTGTCACGTGTGCACTTTCCAGTAACTGTTATGAACCCTTTTTATCTCGCTTAAATCCCACGCTGCCATAAATTGTTAAGATTTGAGTCTGATTTTAATTTGTCATGTTCTGAAAAGTAATAAAACCCGCCAAAAAATTTGTACCAAAAAAAAAAAAAGAAAAGGAGAACAGTCTAAAAGTTTTGAGTTCTAACCTATCCTTACGCTGCCAGAATACAGATTTAATCCAATGTTGCTTCAATAACCTCGCGCTCGCAAACTAAGTTTGGGCCTCTTTTGCTCAAGCGCGCTAATTCTATCAGACAAGCTGTAATTAGTACTTTTGTACGATAGGCCGCCAAAGAGCTTTGCAGACGCAACAATAGCACCAGTAGTATTATTACTAGTGCAAATTTTAATGGGCAGTCTGGACCAACTAGAACGGCTGTCGTGCCAGGATTGGCTCGTAGATGAGATTAAAACACCGTTTAAATTGATGAAAAAGGCACGCAAATTACTAACGCTCAAATATTTCTAAAAAGGGATTTGAGCAATATTTCTTTATGATTATTTGGTGATAGATGTCTGATGAATTTGTGACGCTGATCAAGAAAACTGATGTCCAAGACTGCATCTTCTATCTTTTTTCGCAAAAAGTGACTGATGACTGACGGTTACAAAGTTGTGTACATTCTTGAAAGGTTTCATACTGTTACTATATGTAGAGAAACTATATTTGATTTAGTAAACTGTAACACTGTAACCTATATTCATAACCATAAAAATCAAACAGTTAAACATCAAACAAAACTCTATAGCAAGCACATTATAAATGATAAGTTAAGAGGACGAAGTTCTTTTCTCCTCACCAGACTGATACTGATACTCAGGATCTGATTCTAATTCAGGAGCAACAGTCGTTGAAGCGTAAATTCCCTCTTGAACATAAGTTTTCTCATCAGGGAAAAATCGGCAGAATACGTAATACGTAAGTCCTCCAACAATGGTACCAAACCAAAATCCTAGCTTGTAAAGATTACCAATACCAGCATTCGCTTGAGAAGAGCCATTGATTGTTGGAATGAATCCAGGAAGAAGTGGAACCCATCCACAGGTGAAGGCAGCGAATGAACGCCAATTGCAACCATACTTGTAGTTGTATCGGCCCTTAAAGTCATACAATCCTGGCACATCGTATTTGCGATTGTGAACAAAAAAGTAATCACTGACTAAAATTCCAAACAAAGGTCCCAACCAGATAGAGTAGCCAGACATGAAGTTAAGGAAACCACTAGCCGAAGTCAAAATGTTCCACGGGGTCAAAGCCCAAGAACCCAAAACCGCAGCAATAAACTGTCCACGACGAATATTGATGTAACGAGGGAAAATACAATTTAAGTCATTTGCAGCAGCAAGTGAGTTTGCGGCAATGTTAAGTCCAACTTGAGAAAGATAGAAAGAAAATGCGCAGAAAAAAGCTCCTGCGCGACCACCTTTAGAGGTCCACTTGTCGATAATAAGCAATGGATCCCAAAGAATGGTACCGTATAAAACCTTAGATCCAGCAGCGTACACAACACCAATAAATGTAATAATAGTTGCGGTGAATGGAATAGCAAATGTCGTGATGTAGGTACTTCTTTCTTTCCTGGCGTATCGGGAATAGTCAGGGGCGTTGACCATCAAAGTGGTACCACTGCCAATATTGGAATTCAAACAAGAAACAAAAGTCCAAGCAAGGTTTGATCCATGTACTGTGTTACCTTCTTTAAACATTTCTCCAAGACCAGCCTCCTTAATCATCCACCCCATGATGGCGAAAGCACAAATTGGAGTAGTGATTGATTTGAGCAAGAAAAGCCATTTCAATCTATGAACTCCAACATAGTGAAAAGGCAAGCAAGAAATGAAGTAAACAACATAAGCAGTCATAAATTGAGTGGTAATGTTAGCAGACTCTGGAAGACTGTTTTTGACATTATGGAACGATGGCCAAATGGCATATATCATCGACTGTACGCACTCAGCACCAGTGTAGATTTGTATACCGTACCAAAAGATACCAACGATACATCTCATCAAAACCATCAGATATGCCAAGTAATATCCAAAAGGCGCACGAGCTTGAATTGAAAATGGGATATGATACTGAGCACCAACAATTCCATTGAGTGTAATCATGACACCTTGAACTAAATTTGCAAGCGCAATATTAAGAAGAGCAAGCTTCCATGAAAGACCAACTTTCATTACTGAAGCAGCAGAACGGAATCCTGAAACAGACAAATGGTCGGAAATCCAAAATAGGGCATAGTCCTTTGTCGTCCAGTGCTGTTCCTCTGGAGGTACTGGATCAAGATCTGAAGCTAGTTAGAAAGAAGTCAAATCAATCAATTTTGAAAACTCACCATGATTAGATCGTACTCCCTCAGTTTTTGAATCTAGCGCAAGAAAGTTGTCGACCTTTTTCCAAAAGCCAACGGGTTTTTCTTGCTCATCAAGCGAAATGACTTGAACTTGGTAGCTGTTTTTGTCCATCTTTACTTTGGCTGTAAATTAAAGCCAACAAAATAGATACAGCAAATTAAACGAAGGCACAGGTAGAGAGTTTTTTGTTCAAGATTGACGGGAAATCATCAGCTATATAATATGCAAGTCTGACTGTCCATAGAGGACTACAGATTTGGATTAGTTACTTTAACCGGCAGTACGAAAATAAGGTCACGATAAGACAGATAATGTAAATCTGAATACTAAAACGGTACAGATGCTTGGCAATCAAGAGTCGCCCAGCATCAAAAACTGATTTGTTTCAGCTCAAGCCTTTCTTGTAAATAAATTAATGTACAGTACAACAGTGATTTAAGAATTACAAGCTGCCATGGCGGCACGGCAAAAGCTCGTTCACAAGCTTGATCTGAAGTCGACGGTGTTTTGGTGAGTGAGTCAGTAGACAGAGTGCTTTCAATACATCCAGCAATGACATATGTGTAGTACGTGAGAGACTAATTGCGCTACACTATAGTTGATCAGGGCTGACTTTGACACATTGTTATCTACGTACCGAAAAGGCACAGTCCACTTTTATTGCCTTGCGGCTTCCCTGCCTACCTATGCATTACATTAAATACTCTCAGATCTACTACAAACGCATTCTATTCTTTATTAACGACCTCTACTATAACCAAACTGTTAAAACGCTGAAATTAGCCGCTATCTTTCATAGTTTGTAGTCGTTTTTAATTTTTCGAGAGGCTTATCAACAGTCAAAGCCAAGACTAACTACGACGTTTTCAGAAAAGCTTGCGACTTTGCGCCGCATTAAGTTCTCGAGTCATTAATCTGGCAGATAAGAATGCAATACGAGTTGAGTCTTTGCCACAAGCTTAAAAAATTTTTTGATTGATGATTCATTTTGTGTAGCTTGGGTAAATCATTATAAGTAGCAGTATGCATTACAATGAAGATATCAGCTAAAAAAGAGAATTGGGTCTGTGCATTACAAGCTGTGGATTAGTGGTCCAGTGCTTCTGCGCTTATGCGTGCCCGGGCTCGCGCCCGGACCTAGATTACGATGGTCAGTGTGCAGATAGATATACGATAAGAGAAATCTATCACATCCGACCCACTTCAAAAGCCGTGCAAGAAAAATAAATGAAATCTATATTCATATAAAACAAAAAAATACAAAAACGCCTCTCTAAACCTTTCCAAGATTTCCAATTGCAGCCCCGACTTCAACTTCAAAATCCTCGCTCATAACTCCGTCTGGGAAAACAGCTTCTGATGCGAAAATACCAGTTTCAACATACGTTTCCTCTTGAGGGAAGAATCTGCAGAGGATGTAGTAAGTCAGCATAGCACTGCCTGTACCGTAAAAGTATCCCACTTCGTATAAGTGTGAGATACCGTCACCAGTAACAGTGCCACCTTGAATCACGGGAATGAAACCGGGCAACAATGGAACCCAACCAATAGTAAACGCCGTGAATGCACGCCAGTTAAAACCTTTATAATAATTGTATCTCCCACCAAATCTGTACATCTCTGGAATATCATAATTACGCTTGTGCACAAAGTAGTAATCAGAAAGCAAAATTCCAAGTAAGGGGCCAAGCCAAATCGAGTAACCTCCCATAAAGTTAAGAAAGCCACTAGCTGATGTAAGAATATTCCAAGGAGTCAAAGCCCATGATCCTAATAAAGCAGCAATGAACTGACCACGTCGAATGTTGATGTATCGCGGAAAAATACAGTTTAAATCATTGGCAGATGCAAGGGAATTTGCAGCAATGTTCAATCCGACTTGTGAAAAATAAAAACTTAAAGCACAGAAAAATGCCGCAGCACGACCACCTGGAGAGGTCCATTTGTCAATAATCTCTAAGGGATCCCACAAAATCTCGCCATAAAGAACTTTAGAGCCAGCAGCAACGACGACACCAATCACAGTGATTACAGTAGCAGTAAAAGGAACCGCAAGCGCTGTAATGTAAGTGTCTGATTTCTTGCGAGCATATCGAGAGTAATCAGGAGCGTTGACCATCAAAGTAGTACCACTACCGATATTAGAGTTCAAACTAGAAACGAAAGTCCAAGCCAGCTTTGAGCCACTAACGGAATTTCCTTCGCTGAAAATAGATGTGTTTCCAACTCCAACCTGATGAACCATCCAACCCATAATCGCAAAGGCACAGATTGGAGTAGTGATGGACTTAAGCAAGAAAAGCCATTTGACACGGTGAACTCCAACATAGTGAAATGGGAGACAAGTAGCAAAGTAAATGACATAAGCAGTCATCAATTGAGTGGTGATATTAGCCTTTTCAGGCAACCGGTTTTTAACGTGACGGAAAGATGGCCAAAGAGCATATAGAATGGATTCTAGAATAAATCAGTACTGTTTTCTCCAAAAATAAAAGGAGGAAGACGTACGAACACACTCAGCACCAGTATAGCATTGCACACCGTACCAGAAAATACCAACAATGCATCTCATTAAAATCATCAAATAAGATAGGTAGTATCCGTAGGAAGCACGGCTAGTGATGGAAAATGGAATATGGTACTTAGCACCAACCATACCGTTGATTGTCACAACAGCTCCTTGAACAATATTTGCAAGTGCAATGATAAGAATTGACAATTTCCACGATAAACCAACTTGCATGACTGAAGCTGCATTTCTGAATCCAGAAACTGACAAGCAGTCGGAAATCCAAAAAAGACCGTCTAAGGCCAGTCAGTAATAGACACAGTGAGATTTGAATTACACATACAGTCTTTCATAGTCCAATGCCGTTCAGCAACGGGAACAGGATCCAAGTCATGGTTGCTGTAGACTTCATCCGTTGCGGAATCCAGTAAAATGAATTGATGGACCTTTCCCCAAAAACCTAATGGCTTCACATCTATGTGCTCTCCACTATCATAGTCGACGGATGAAGCGTTGACGGTGAACTTCTCCTTTTTGGCGTTGGCTTCCTTGGCAGACATCTTCAGACCAGGATTATGGCACCACAGAGAAAAGCCAAGAACGTACAGCAGATAGACATTGGACAAACATCCGACCTTTTATAACTCAAAAAAGCTACTCGGAGCTGTCATAATCTTGAGTTCATTGTAACAGAAATATCCCTCCGACTAAGCAGGAACTGAAAGTCGTAACTCCGTCTACTATCTGTGACAATACGAAATAACGGACGCAGATAGCCATTACAGTTCTCGCTACACCAAACCTAGTCTAGGCTCAGACGAGTTTGCGCAGCTTTGCTGAAAAATGAGACATTCATTAACGGAAAAGGGCTTAGCTTTAGACCATGGCTCATGCTAGTGGAGCTTGAATACGTTGACTGTCAGCCATAAAGATAAGAGCAGATAAGCAATTATGACTGAACCTCTACTTTTGCGCCATGAGTATCATATTCAGTACCTCTTTTTAGTATGCAACACTTTTAGTCATGATGAGTCGCTGTCGTCACTAAATAATAATGAATAAGTCAATAATTCAAAGCAGAGTAGCGCTTGGGTTGATTTCATAAGCTTCGGTCTGTGCATTTGCCCGCTGCTCATATCCGATTTTACCAGCGCACTAGCGCCGCGCCGCGGGTTTGTTCCCACTATGGTTATCATCACCCGCGTATAGGAACGCTTGATACCCGTGCATAAAGCATTGATCAGCTGTCAATTTGATGTAATTACGAAGCTTTTAAAATCTACAGTTTATATAATTAGATTAGAATTAGAAAAATTATCAAGCTACACCATCGGGCTTTCGAGAAGTAAACATTTATTATTTTGAGTCAAACGAAATATACCCGTTCAGGTTTTCGTACAGCACTATTGCTGACTCTTGCGGACTTTACTAGCATGTCACTAATATCGCAAATTGTCTCATGCTCGCCACAAGCATAAAGCAGATTTTCGTTTTTGTTGACATCCACTTTACGTTAAACGTCTCTTCAACTATGACTTTTTCTTTGAATCCGTGGTAGATTCAATCTTGTCAATAAAACGCCTCACTCTTTGATCTTCAAGTTCTCTCACTACTTGGTCCTCCTTCGACAGAGTGGTCACTGTCTTCAAAAGACTGTGCGGTACGCTTTTCATATACTGTTCAGGTTTGACACTATCACTCAAAAATCCTTTAAATCCGTAAGATCTTGCAAGAATTTGTTGCTCAAGTTTACCAGCAGCTGTGTTGATGTTGTCGGCGCCATCTACTGGTATTTTCGATCGTCTGATTGTTAATCGTACGGATCTTTCTTCAATTGAAATGGGATGAGGGCTAATTTGGAAAATATGAGGTATTTCAGAGTTCATCCCCAATTCTTTTAGAAGATCACACCGTTTTTCATAAGACTCTTTGGTATAAAAATTCTCTAAATCCTGATATGCCTGGAACTTGCTCACGATTTCATTGTAGACGGTAGACGAGGGATCAAAATAGGTTATCGCAATGTAGCCACGAGAGTATGTACGATAGTCAAATAACTGTACAAGTTAATTAGCAAAACAATAGCAGATAAACTACTGTAATTAATGTACCTTTGAATGATAAAATTCCACAAGATCGCCGAATTTTGCAAAAAATGCCCGAATACTGATTGACTGCTTTAGACCTTCGGGATCAGGATAACATTTAACTAGTAACCTCACATATCGAGAATCTTTTGGACCATAATATGGATCCCCCATTTGTTCAAAAACTTTGGCATCTAACCAAAGCATTGCATTTTTAAGCTCTTCAAGTCTCTCATTCACCAGATCTGGGTTAAGCTCAGATTCCTCTATGTATCCCTTGTGTAATAATGGGCGATGTATTTTTTTCTCAAAATGGTTTTCGCCACTGCCGCCTTGCAATAAGGCATCGTCGTCATAGTCAATATCAAGCTCCTCCGGAGTACTCGTGGAGTAGAGTCGTGTACTTGTAACTATTCGTCTGCAACATGTTGTACAGCGTGTATTGATTGGTGATAAACTTCTATATGAACTCAAATGCTTCAATGCCCATTTGAATCTGTTTTTTATGAAGTTTCGAGGGCATTTATCATAAGGATCAGAATTTTGCGTCGAATAATATTGCGATGCTAGCCGGAATGACGTTGATGTTGATGCAAGTGCTTTATTATCGCAACGGCGAACCCACAAACGTGACCGTAACGCCGACATTAATCATATGCTTATGCTTGTCATAAAAACAGCATAGTATCTTCTACTTCTGATCTAATTTTACTCCAAAAATGGTATAATTCGCGGTACTCAGTGGGATAATCGGTGTAAACCTTACGATTTAGAAATCTTCAAACCTTAATTGCTAATTTCACCTTGAGCAGAGCTGTGAAATATTGATCTGTCTAATCGACGGATAGCACTTTTATATTCAGGATTGATATTATTCATATTAAAAACTTTCAAATTGCTTCTTGATTAGAGCATAATTTCAAGCAATTATTATTGAAATGGCAGATGTCGCAGAGGCAACTTCAGTGCCTGAGGCCGTCTCAACAAATGGAGTTCACGACAATAAGAAGCGAAAGCTTTCCAAGAATCAGCAGAAACGACTTAGAGCAAAAGAAAAGAAGTTACAAAGCTCACGCGAGTCTTCTTTGGCCGCTGAATCATCTGTTGCTGGAGGACTTTCAGAGGCTGAGAGTGTACGTCAATCATCTTTGTTTGTGTCTGGAAGGTTATAACGAATAAATAGGTTGCTCAATATGATGACGTTAAGAACGAACATGATGACAGGGATAAATACGTTCAATCAGAGCCCGAGTCTATGGAAATGAATCTTGACAATCCAGCATTCGCTGCATACAAAGAAATTCTTGAAAAGTTCAAGGCTGATGACGTATGTTTGAGTCTACTAGCACCAACAGTATATTAATGATTTTTAGGGGGACGAAATGCAAGCATCCGATCTCAAAGGAGACATTTATTACAGTGATGAGGATGAGCAAGACGAAGAGCAAGAAGCTGCTGCTATAGAACACGTCATGAGCAAAAAGAAACTTCGAAAATTACATAAAATCTCAATTGCACAACTAAAGGCTCTTGCTCCTCGCCCTGATATTGTTGAGGTACGCAAATGACTGAATGTTACTGATACAGTAGAACTGACTCACTTAGTGGTTTGATGCCGACGCTGAAGATCCAGTTTTGCTTGTGCGGATAAAGGCAGCAAAAAACGTAGTACCCGTTCCCGCGCACTGGAGTTTCAAACGAGATTATCTGTCATCAAAACGTGGAATAGAAAAACCGCCGTTTGAATTACCTGATTTCATCAAGCACACAGGCATCATGGATATGCGAGACAACACCAAAGAAGACGACTCTACACTAAAACAACGGATGAGGGAACGAGTTCAGCCGAAAATGGGTCGATTGGATATTGACTATCAAAAGCTTCACGATGCGTTCTTCAAGTTCCAAACTAAACCGAAAATGACGACCTTCGGTGAAGTTTATTACGAAGGTAAAGAATTTGAGTCTAATTCTTTGGATCGAAAGCCGGGTGTTCTTTCAGACGAACTTAAAGTAGCATTGAACATTCCTCCTGGTGCTCCTCCACCATGGCTACTTAGTATGCAAAGACTTGGCCCTCCTCCCAGTTATCCTGGTCTTAAAATTCCGGGACTCAACGCACCTATTCCAGCTGGTGCACAATGGGGTTTCCATCCTGGTGGTTACGGCAAGCCTCCAGTCGATGAGGCGACAAATAGACCACTTTACGGTGACATTTTCGGTGTAGTGGAGCAGCAGGAAAATGAACGCAACAGGCAAGAAAATATTGACAGATCTATTTGGGGTGAACTACAACCTGATGAGGAGGAAGAAGAGGAGGAGGAGGAACAAGAACCAGAGCAGCAAGAACGGACTGTTGGTATTGATGAAATTGAAGAATATGAGTAGACTATGTAATCATATTTACAGATACTTTATATCTATGATGTATAATAGACAAAGACACCAATTACCAAAACACCCTTATTCAAAACACTTAAATTAAAAAAATCTAAGCCCATCTAAATCGTCATCCACTGTCGTTTTAGAAGCCTTCACATTTGCAGCAGCTTTGATAGAACTGGTTTTGACTTCATCTTCAGACTCGACATCATAAACTTTCAGCTCAAATTCGTCACTATCGTACACTTTAAGTTCATCATTATCGTCGCTATCATCACCCATATCCATGTCTTCCGAATCATCCAATTTGATTAATTTCAGATTTTCCTTCTCATTCGAGATTTCAAACTCCATATCGGTCTCATTTCTTCTAATCACCTTTCCAACATCAACATCCATTTCACGTTCCACTTCTTTCCGCTTTCCTTTTGTTTCTAAAGGTTGAAACACTCTGATGTCTTCTCTCAGTAATTTGTAAATTCGCGCTGTGCACGCTAGCATGGCAAGTGCCAATGGAATATACTGCCGCAGCGCAATTAACCTTCTAAACGCATTATGTGCTTTAGGAATAACTTTATAAACTAAATACTTTGCACACTCAATATGATCAAATGGAAGATTAGGAAAATCTGAAAACTTGTTTTCCAGCTGTACTAGTCCAAATTCAACAGAAGTCGACGCGATCTTGATTATTGGCTCGTCTTTAGATCTCCGCGAATTTTTCACTTCTTTTTCAAGATTCTCACTTTTACAGCCACTCTTCTTTTTCAAGCCTTTTGCACCTTTCGAAATATTCGTCCTTCGTCGATTTCTCTTCCTAATCTTCTCCCCAATCTCTCTTTTTTGTCGAATATTTATAAGTTTTCGAACTGTTCGATGAATTATACTGACATATTTCCACCATTTCGCTAGTCTATGTTGATTCTTATTCCGGTGTATTATTAAATGTAAAATCTCATATTCATTTCTAAGTGCACCAATATCCAGCTTTAATCGCATCGTAATTTTTCTATTATTTCAAGTTTCCTCTATCAGATTATACTTAATATGCAACGAACGTATAAAGTCACGTGCTATTCTCG
>JAJLWK010000510.1:0-10705 GCA_030570675.1 Myxozyma neglecta | reverse complement strand
TTATATTGCAAATATATATTTACGGGAAAGTTTACTAAGAAGCCGCCAGCAAAACTACGAAACACTGTCTCATTTTCTTCACAAAGTCCGAACAGCGCGCCCTCAAACAAACAAATCTTCCATGCACGCAATCTCGAAATAAGCGCCCCCTCGCTTATCTGACGATACGCATGCGTACACGTGAGTTGGCGCTAACTTTGTCTCAGATAGATTAAGAGGTACGGCTGTGGTCATTTCACTAAGAAACGTATAACGCAATTAGGTGATTTGAATTCTAAAGTGTTATGCCGACGTTATGCATGTGCAAAAAATCAACAGGAAAAATTTAGACATAACTATTGTATCGTCAAAAAAGTTTGAAAGCCTCAATTCGCGTCGGTTTAACTCGCCTTCGTAATTTCAGTTTTATGTTCATTGTAAAAGCTCACATTGTTAAAACCCCGAAATTAAAAAGTGAAGTAAAAATTCACAGAGCATTAACACGGTATAACATTAACCTAACGCAGCAATTGACGCAGTAACTAACGCAGCAACTAACGCAGTAACTAACACAGTAACTAGCGCGGCAACTAACGCAGCAAATAACACAAGTAATCAGCGGTACAAAGCGCGCGCGCTCAGCGTACCCACCGCGCGCACTAGACTGAGCCTGCATAACTAGTTACATGCAAGATACAAAAGTACCCAAATTAACGATAGTGAAACTAATGCAAGATGATGCAAATTTAGTTGGTTTAGTTGACGCTGTCTGCATCTTTTAGTTGTGCAAATTAGAGAAGGTCTCGGGAATAGTAGAAAGGGACTGACGTGCTGAAGTGCACCTACGCAGTCTCTCGCTTAAACGCCAATTCGCGCAATTGAGATCATAACACGAGTGAAATTAGCTAAATGATTTAATTAATTCATAAAAATGGTGATTTGTATATACATGAAAAACTACCGTCTAATTCACCGCCTCGGTAGCCTCTCCCACTTCTTCAGCCTCTCCAGCCTCCCCGACCGTCGCTAGCCGCCAGCCTTCGGCACCGCTAATTCCCTCCAGCTTCGCGCCTAGCACAGCAACACTGCGCTCCGCCGCCTGCTGAACAAGGTACCGTTCAGCGACATCTCTGACTTCACCTGCGCCGACAGCCAACAATCTCTTCCGTCGCGTCTGCCTCATTTCATCTGTAATTCCCTGCGCGAAAACAGCCATGCCCTCGCTCTCGACGCTTTGTGGCGCATCCAGACCTTGAAACACACTCAACTTTGCCTCTTCCAAGTCGCGCTCGCCCCATTGTTTCTCTGCCGCCCACAGACCAGCGGATTCGGTCACTAGTAGTGTATTGAGCGGGTTCGGGTCGCGGTAGGAGTAAAAGCTGAAGACTCCACCCGGTCCATTGTACGTTGCTCCTCCACCGTATGCGCCGCCTTTTTCGCGGATTTCGCCGTGCAGGTGTTTATGCGTGAGCATGTTTGCGAGAATTTGTAACGCGGCACCGTCTTTGTGTGTGTATGGAACTCCTCGGAGACTGCTTCCAACGTAGCCAACTTGAAACGGCATCTCGTAAAATGTCTTGATTATCCCCTCTGATCGCGAGTATCCAGACAGAGAACTAGGAGTTCCGGGAACAAGACTGCGAACACCCAAAGGCACAGGTAACTCCCCGACAAACTTCGCAATCGCAGCATCGTTACTCTTCACAGCGTCAGCACCGCACGTAATCGCAACGCGTAAACCACCACTAGTAACAGCAAACTCTGCAATTTCGCGTAATTTCGCACCAATTAACGGCAAAGCAGCGTCGTCGTATGCGTCGAGTTTGTTCATTAACCGCACTTGCTCCATACCGCTTAGCATTTCGCTCAATTTACCCGCGGGAGTTAGTGTAGATGAAGCGACACCGCGCGCATAGACGTGTCCATCACTAGCGATTGCGTCCGCCGATCCAGACGCCATACCACGAATCAACGTCCGTAATTTCTCGTGATTTTCAAAATTCGTTTCTGTAAGAAGTACCTTGACTAGTCGCAAAAGCTCATCAACGTCTTTATCAAGACTGTATCCGCTCACAGATAAATTGACGTTCCACGCATCAATATCATCCGGCGATGCACGAACTTGAACACCAGCGGAGATACCACCTGTTTTGCGCTTAATCTCGTCTTCAAGAGATGCCATGCTTTGAGTTTTTGTTCCGAGATTCGTAAGTGACTCTGCGAATAACGGAAGATACGGCTGTAATTCTTGAGGTAGATCTTGTAAAGAGAAAAGTGCTCTCATGTAAGTTAAACCGTTGGTAGCTGCTACATGCCATTGAACATCCACATCCGCTGTAGTCTTACTATGCTCCAACTCAACGCGCTTCAACTCTGTTGGAATATCTTTAACATACAACGTCGGCAACGACGACAAATCCTCTTTTTCTTCTTGATTTTCAAGCAATTTAAGTCCAAGGTCGTAAACCTCTTTCTTATCTTGCTCACCCAACGACTCAACCTTCCTCGCCAATCTCTCTTCCTCGTCTTTGGTAATTTTCTCTGCATATGTCTCTGACGGAACCATCGTAAATGAAAACACCGGTTTATCATCTAACAAAAACCGCTCAATATACGATTCCAAAAATCTAGGCTTTTGCAAATCTTCTCTAAATCGTTCGATAATAGAATTCCACTCCAACATATCCATCGGACTTGATTTGTTGAACCAACCAGGTGCTAAGCCGTACAACAAGTTCATTCCAAAGTTTGCTACTTTGTGTTTTCGAGAAAGTTCAGTTTGATGAAGAATTGCTTCAACTCTGTTGAGATCTAAGCCATCTTCGTACGTTTTTTGAATGACTTTGCGAATAGTTTGTTGAACAGTCTCAACGTTCTCGGCAGTTACGCCCTGTAACCCGATCGAGAAAATGTTTACAGGAGAATTATTATCCAGTCCTGTATTTGGTGAATACTCAGTACCCAAATCAGATTCAATTAATGCTTGATAAAGTGGTGACGCATGTCCGTCTGTTAACAAGGATGTAACAACGCGTAGACACAAACTTTCATATGCGTCAGATGTCGGTCCTAAAAACCAACTGAGCGACGTTTTGTATTGCCTTGTAGGATCACTTAAAGGATCAATAGGTCCATCTTCAACGACACTTATATCCTCCGTTAATGCAATAGGGTATTTAATCTCCTCATCCACCTTGCGCGGCGAGAACTTTGTAAACACAGAGTTAATATGCTCTAAATGATCTTCGAGTGGGAAAGAGCCGTATGTAAAAACTTTGGCGTTGGACGGATGGTAGTTTTTGGCGTGGAAGTCACGGAGTTGGGAGTAGGTCAAATCTGTGATTTTGGCGGGGTCACCGCCACTGTTGTTGAGACTTGGGTAGATGTTTTCGTGGAAGCGGATGTAGTAGAGGTACGATGTATCAGACTATAATTAGCTTCACCCTGTACATAAACAAAGTAAATACACACCATCATTCCTTTCATTTCGTTATATACGACGCCTTTGAATAATAAAGGAGACTTGGGGTCTTTAGGGTCGGCATGTTCAAGACGCCATCCTTCTTGAGTGAAATCTAATTGACGTAGAAGAGGGTTAAGTGTAGCGTCTAAATATACGTCTCGTAGATTTGCGAAATCGACTTTATTCGTAGTCGCAAACGGATAAAACGTGAAATCACTCGCTATAACAAAGTCAATATCGGTTTCTCTAGCGTAGGAAAAACAACATACAAGTCATAGCATTCATATAATTCGCTAAACTGCGATTCAACATTTTAAAAAACGGATCTCGCACTTTATACTTTTCCGATCCACAAAGCGTTGTATGTTCTAAAATATGCGGAACTCCAGTAGCATCAGGCGGATTCGTTTTAAACGCGATAGAAAACACGTTATTCTCATCATCTCTCGCGATATGTAAATGCTCAGCACCCGTCGCTTCGTGTTTTAAATGAACTGCTAATAGCTCTAATTCAGGTACGGTTTTTGTTTGAGTAATCCTGAAACCATGGATGTTGGAACCGACAGAGTAGGTTTGTTCGAGGTTCGAAAGAGTTGCAAAGGAGTGGCGGGGAAGTAGATTTATTTTCAATGCTGTGCCTGTTTTTGCAGCTCGAGAGCGTGTCAATGTAGACAGCATTTTTTTTAACAATTTCTTAATGAAAAGACAATGGTCTGTTATTTGAGAATTGCACCGGATACTTTAAGGCGAGAAAAGCACGATGACGTCGCGCTAATTAGAATTTCCAATTTATCAGCTTTGTAAGGTTTTAAAAGAGTCGAGAAGGGCTCATCTTCAAACTCTATAAAATTTCAAAGTTCGTGAACTTTGTTTCTTCTCGAACTCGTTTAAAAAGCCAGTTTAATATTTCATTAAACTGAGATTTATCTAGTTGAAATCTATATATAAAAGTGGGATAGTTGTGGGAAGTGGGGTCTTAAAATGGTTTATTATTTTAAATCTAAACGCGACGATGTTGATAGAGAGGTGGTTCTTTACATGGGAAAGCACAAAGAAGAGAGTAAGTGATTAGACATTTATAACTGCTTTTGACACTTTTCTAACCAATTAGATGAGGAATTAATCAAACACGGTCTTGACACTGATTTATGGTAATATTAAATAGTAACTATTCTTATCTTATTTTTAACAGCGTAAAAGGTTCCACGTCGACAATCTCTCCTCAGCTCACGTTTACCTACGCATGATCCCCGGCGAAGAATGGGACAATTTACCAGAAGGCGTAATTGAAGACTGTGCACAACTGACAAAAGCCAACTCAATAGAAGGCAATAAGCGCGACAATATAACAGTAATCTACACACCGTGGTCAAATTTACGGAAAACAAATGGAATGGCTGTCGGACAAGTTGGATTCAAAAAGGATAAATTGGTGAAGAAGATACATATACAGACACGCGTGAACGCGATTGTGAATAGATTGAATAAGACTAAAGTTGAGAAATTTCCAGATCTACTGGCGGAGAAGATTGAGTTTGAAAAAGAGCAGAATAGAATTGCGAGAAATGAGTTTGAAAAAAGGCAAAAAGTTGAAAAAGCTGACGCTGAAGAGCGAGCAAAAGCAAAATGGCATAAGGATCATGCTTATGAGGAAATGTTCTCTGAGGAGAATTTGGCGAAGACTAGTAACCAGAATCGTGGGGAAGATTGGGAAGATGATTTCTGGTAACATAATAGACATTACACAAAAAACAAGCATACTATCATTTCGAATGTTTATATACTACCGCATTAACAGGATATATGTACAAAATTGAATTTCAGAGTTAAAAATTGATTACTTTGACTCCTCCGACTTTGGCTCCGCGGCCGCCTCGGTGGGCTCTTCAGGAACCAAGACCTTAGCATCCTCCAAGAGCTCACCAAGCTCACCAGACTGGTGCATCGCAATCAAAATATCGCAACCACCAATAAACTCGCCGTTGACGTACAACTGCGGGATAGTGGGCCAGTTGCTGTACTCCTTAATTCCCGACCGTAACTCATCATCCTCCAGCACATTAAACGCAGCAAACTTCTCGGGATCAACGCCCTGAAGACCCAGAATCTGGATCGTAGCACGCGAAAAACCGCACTGGGGAAACTCGGGGGTTCCTTTCATAAAAAGAACGACAGGGCTCGATTTGACGGCGTTGTCGATGGCGGAGCGAGCGGCTTCGCTCAGATACCGGGCTTGTTGACCTTGTAAAACGCGAACTGATAAAGGAAGAGTCTGGATAGAAGAGAATGCAGTCTTGATTGATGAAGTGGCAAGGAAAGCACGCGTCTACAATATTCTATTAGTATATGATCAAGTCATGAAAATAAAAATACTGACCCGAGTGGCGCTGTTGAGAGAGCGAATAAAAGACATTATGAACTGCACCAATTACCTAAATAGCACAAACAATACAAAATAGACAACGACAATAACAATGACAAATAATAGGTTGAGTAGTTATTGAATATAGAAAGTAAAGGCGGTATATCGAATTAATAACCCGGGAAAGAGAACTTTCCGAAAACGAAACCCAATCTTACAGCGCCGCTTTCATAAGCAACTTTTTCAGGGTCCTGATTTGCGACCAGAATCGTTATGAAATTACACCATATTCAATAAGAACTCGATTATAGTTGTTTGCTGTAGATTAAAAAAGCTCTTTGTTTCATTTTGAAATGTACATTTGGTCAGATTGGATTTGAAAAGTCGATTGGGGCAAGTTTCGACAGGTTATGAACACTCAAGTTCATCGCAATTTCTACTATTGCTTTTTTTTTCTTAATGAATTTTTCTGAGTTTTTTTCAATTTTATTCAAATTTTGAAATCACCGCAAAAGTCACAAAATAATGATAAAAGAGCGTTCTTACCGAAGTCAAGTCATGTTAAGTCAAAGGCATCTCCGGATCTTGAAAATTGAGCCGCACGTAAAGTATGATGCATTTTGTACATTGTTGAAACATTATAGTTGGCTTCTACAGTTGAATAATCATCGCGATCTTTTTCTATATATTACATGCTGTATAAACACAATTCTATAGTTTAAGGAGCTTTTTGTATGATTTACGGTTTATTTGTAAAGACGAACACTGACGCTCTGCAGCTGAATGGATCCACGGCGACGCTTTAACGCGTCCACAACCGATTCTCCACAATACACCCCAACTCACCACCAAAATTCCGCTTCTACTTCTTCTTCTTCTTCTTCTTCTTTATTTGAACTAAACAGAGGCCATTTATACCGCCTCAATCCCGTCGACGCTTCACCGGTCCTCTTCTCACGCAGCCAGACCGCTTCACCGCTTAGTTTGCCCTATGCATTCTCACCTAAGCGATCCACAGATCTTTTACGCGCCCATCGCAATCGCAGTCTTTTCGTGGCATCTACGCCATCACGCGCACTAGGCCGCCCTTCTTTCACTGCTTCCGAAGCAGATACACCCTCGTTACGGTGGATCAATGCCATTAAATCCAAAGCAAAGCAGGCGTTGCATGAAAATACGCAGACAGATGAGGAATTTCAAATATTTATTGAAGAAGAAGAGCGGAAAACGCAAAGAATGTTTGAGTTTTCTGCGTCGATTTTTGCGGCTGCTGATGCTGATGATGATGAGAACGGGCAAGAGGATGTAGTCAAATCTGAGGCGTTTGATACTTTAGGTGAGATCCTTGTTGAAGAGAAAAAGAAGAGAGAAGCGGAGACTATCGATGAACTAAATCGCGCTAAACGAAAACGTGCACAAGCTGAAAATATCACTACAACTACTGAAATACCCGAATCAAGTTCTACTGCCGCTTTACGAACACCATCTACAAACCAACCTAAAAGACGGAAACAAAGTCCACTTCAAATTTACGAAGACCCGAATTCACGATCTGGGTCAGAGTATAATTATCAGCCGGAAAGTGGACGCTCGGAAGATGGCGAATACGCTGATGAAAATGATGATCCGCAAAATCCTCAGGGGAGAATTAGGTGGGCTGATAATGAAAGCTCTGGAGAGGGGCTTGATAATCAACAGGAAATGAATGACCAACTTGTTGCGGATGATGAGCCTGAAGAATCTGGGGCTGAAGGTGAATATGAGGAAGAGTATGAGGAAGAGTATGAAGAAGATATCGACGTTGATGATGAAGAAGATCTGGAAGAAGAAAATGATGAAGAAAATCCGGAAGAAGAAATTGATGAAGAACAAGAGGCACAAGAACAGGAAGCTATTCAAGAAGACATCAACGCCATCCCTACTATCCCTAAAACACCATCATATCCCTCCCTCGACGCCGTTCAAGAAATGATCAACTTTTCCGAAGGATACCAATCTGAAGCAACACCAGCTCTAGAACCTCTCGTCGAAGGTGCAATAGAAGAAGCCACCATTGACGTTCAAATAGATGATGAAAACGTCGCCAAACCGTCTGAAAAACCATCCGAAGAAGCACTTACGCATACCAACGACGCTGCTCTATTCGACAATTACCAATTTCTAGCCGACGCAAGACAAGAAGGATTCCCACAATCACCAGCACTAAATCTAACTCTAACACCAATCGAACAACATCTTTCTGAAGAAGAACTTACTTTACAAGATCCTGAACAAACTGGAATTAATAATAGTAAACCAGACGAAGAAACGTTTACAGCTTCGATGCCTCTTGATCCTGCGCTTTTTGCAGAGGCTGATGATAATGAGTTAATCTCGCGACCTCCTGTTTATGATGAGGATGAATTAGAGCTAGCTGCTGATGATGATCGTGTGCGTCATAATGACTCTGAAATTGACGAGAATAACGAAGTCGATAACGATGATGAAGACGAGAGACAAGAATTAAGAGAATCTGAAGAAAACGCATTTAACGCATCAGATGAAAGTGGAGGTGAATACCAAGACGACGACGAAGGACAACAGGAAGAAGAACAAGTCGATAGTATGTATGAAGATGAGAATAGTGAAAGACGACGAAGTAGTGCGTTTATTGATGAAATTGCTGAAGAGGAAGCTGAGCAATTGGCTCAAGAAGAAGAACAGGAAGAATATGAAGAGGAGGAGATGGAGGAACGTGAGGAAGATGAGGAGTATAATCGACAAATGAGCGGGCAGGAGTATGAGGCACAAGATGACGAAGAAGGGTATGAGCAGGGAGAGCAAATGGAGGAAGATGAAGGGGAAGAAGAAGAATATGAAGAGTATGAAGAAGAAGTTGAACCACGTCGGTTTACTGGAAAGACTCGACCTTTTGGTGCTGTTTCATTACTGCAATCTGTTCGACATTTATCTCGTGACGATGACGATGACAACGACGAGGAGAACGACCAAGACGAAGCGGAGTATGAAGGAGAAGAGAAATATGATGACGAGGAAAGTGAAGAAGAGCCTGATAGGCGGCAGTTTATACAACAGGCAGGCACGCAAGATAATGCTATTACTCTATCAAGTGACGACGAAGTAGAAGAAGAGGAAGAGAAAGACGAAGCGCAAAATCAGACTTCTGAACCAGAACAGGAACATGAACAAGAACAAGAACCTGAGTCCTCGTCACCAACTTCAGAATCAGGGTCTTATAGCGCAGGAGAATACGCAGACAACGACGATAGTTTCGCCGATTCCGATCGACCAAGTATATCCGGCATTGATTCACCCAGTTCTTCTGCATTTTCAAATGAGCCTTCTGGGTCAATATGGACGCCATCGATTCCTAGTGATCGGCATATTTCGAATCTTAGAAAAGTTGCGAGTAGGAGGTTACTTGATATGCATAGTACCGGTCCGGCTATAAATCCTATTTATCATGATTTACAGAAATACGAGGATGGAGATGAATATTCTGAAGATACGGGGATTGATGATACGTTTGCCCAGGACTATGGTGACGAAGAAAATAGTGAAGAGGAAAGGGAGAGTCAAGAAGAAGCTGAGGAAATTGCAGATTTGTCGGAATTTGATAATGCTCACGATGACGATACGGATCATGAGGAAGAACAACAGGAACAGCGTGAAGAGATTCGCAAAGAGTTGGAAGTTGAACGTGCTGATGGAGAAATTGACGATGCACCGCCTGATTTAGCCGCTAAACCTAAAGATAATGGCAGTTATGAAGGAAATGAGGAAGAAGAGCCTTTTATTGAGGAAGAGTTTCAACAACCATTGGTTCATGAATCTGATGAAGATCCTGATGCTCATTTTCCTGAAGAAGATGATGATTATCAAGAATTACAACAACCTAATGCGCCTGAACCTGAAGTAAAAGCTAGAGAGGATTTGGAGAATATTGCTAGAGCTGGGTTGCTAAGTTTACCGAATACCACTGAAGAAGTTCGTCACACTATTAACGACGAGGATTTGAGTGAATGAATATACTAGTGCTACGCTTGTGAGGTGAGAATGAAAAGATAGTCGAAAGATAATTGTATAGTAGTGTGTATTTATGGCGTATTGTTTATTTGAGTTTGTTGAGTTTGTGGTTTGCTGGTGATTTTTACGAGTATGTATTATAATTAATGTATTACCATTATACAACGATGCTTGTTTGCCTAGGTTTGCAACTTCTTAAAAGGTTCCAGGTTCATCATTTATACATACCTATAAGAAATCAATTAGCAAGGTAGAACAAAGTAGTGAATAAACTATCTGCTCAGTTATAAGATTGAAACTTCAGCTGTCCAACAGTTCAGTAGACCTCTTATCTCCCAATTCCTTTCTCTTCTCGTCTTCTCTTTATCGAAATAAAAACACACAAATTCTTGTCATCAAAAGATCGATTGATTGTAAATAAGTTTACAAACTAAATGTATACTCAAGCCATTGACGATGTTTACTCATAGAATGTGAAAATTAAACTCGTCCCAAAATTGAGTATCGTACTTGTAAAATTAAACGCAGCCCTTGATAACGCCTAATCAACCAGAGAACCAGTGAATAGTGCTATAGTTCTGCATTCGACCCAAATAAGATTGTGAAATGATTTTTGTTCCCTTGAACATAGGACTGTGTCAGTGTGGTGTGCTTTGACAAAATCTGGAAGTCAAAAAGGGTATTTGTAAAACGTAAAACCAATGCTCATAAATGACAGTATTCAAATTTCATGGTTTCTATCGGTGAAAAGAAAGAGACTGTGAGAGAAGGAAGTTTGAGAAATTTAAGATATCTAACGAAGCACGATGAACTCAGACCTTTGACCAGAATGCATCACAGCAGTCAGCCATTCACTATAATCATTAACAAAAAAG
>JAJLWK010000509.1:0-10713 GCA_030570675.1 Myxozyma neglecta | reverse complement strand
GTCAACAAAATACAAAAAAAAAAAAAAAAAAAAAAAAAAAAAAAAAAAAAAAAAAAGAAAACAGTAGAAAATGGCATATTTAATTTAGATAATTTAACATTAACTATTGACTAAAACTAACGGATATTCCAGAACGCTCCTGTATACTCGCAAATTAATCATGTAATTTAAACGTGGCTTACCAGATCAAGAAGAAATGATAGCCTGCATAAACAATCTCTTTGTTTTTGCTGCTATAAACATAAGTTTTCAGGTGACGTATGCACTGGTGAAGGTATGACGTTAACATAGCTATCCTAAAACATTTCTTTGTATTGCCCTTGTTTGCTTCATGTTGGTGGGTCTTAGTGCCAGGCAGCAGGTCAAGGTAATGTTTCAGGGTAGCTATGTAAACGTCATACCTTCACCGGTGCATATGTTAATGAATAAAAAAAATAAAAAATAAAATAAAATAAAACAAGTTTCAAAGTGTAACTAAAATCTGTTTTGATATGATAATATGTCATAATAATAATTAAAATCTCAGAGATTGTCTGCTTTGTAGCGTAACTACATAATTTTAATTTGATCAGCGCAGGTCCTAATCTTTTCTTAAATATCTCTAATAGTTTTGACGCAAAGAGTTTTTGAATTTTTGTGATTTTTTAAACCAAGTAATCGTAAGAGATTGACGCAAAGTCAGTAAGCGAAGAATCAAAAAAGACTGTTATGCCACCGCACGGCTGAGTGACGTTACGGAGGAACAACTCAATAGTATTTTGTCCTAGTCACTCAAAAATACAAACACTCATTGTTCTCACTATTTGTGTAAATTGATTTACTGTAGCTTTTGGAATTAACTCAAGACGCAAATAAAACATTGTCAATACGCCAAAACCATCTAGAACTCCAGATTAATGACACTGCGCTGAAATGTCTGCTATATAATCAAACTCAACGAAACAAATATAAAAAGAAGTCTATTATACAGTAAAATACATTAATAAATTAAATCATTTATTTTACACATCAAAAGCATTACAGTAAATTCATGTACTCTTCTTTTGTTACTTTTGGCAGTACAACATCATGATTTGCTGCTAGCAATTTATCCGCTAGCTCCCAGGCGACTTCACTGTCTTTATCGAACCATTCCAACTTTTTGAAATGCTCATCATCAGCATGCTTGCGCGCAAACAAAGCACCACTGTATCTTGGAGCTTGGCTATCCGCTGATTTAACAGTCATCTGTAAAGAAATTATTAGTAACGATCTTAGTAGTGTGTCAAAAAAAATACTTACCTGAACTGCGCGAATTTCGGTTGCCTTAGCAGGATCTTGTTTGACAGTTCGTGCAATCTCTTTTTCTGTCTGAGCATCTTTGTCTATGTACGTAAAACTTGGTCGTAACTGTGCGTTGCCAACAACCGGCGTTAAATGCAGTTCGCCTTCACCGTTAGCTTCGTTCAGAGTACCGTTAATATGCATCTCACCATTTTTAAAAATTCCAATCATATATCCCTTCGGATGATTGATCACTCCGCTTAAAGTTTGACTCTCAACAGTTCCCCATTTTTCGCCTTTCTCACGATCATAGAATTGGGATTTTGTGTTTATTGGTACGTCAACTTGGATTATTCCTGACTGTGGTTTTAACCTGCATGCTAAAACAGGTTCACCAAGAGCATTTGTATAAGGTCTTGATTGTGTTCTAACAGGATATTGCATGATATGCAGCTGTTTAGAAAGTTGAGATGATAAGTAAACAGGTAATGTGCTAACGATCGGATCATCTGTATTGCCATCTTGCTCGATTATCTCGTTAGTTTCTGACTCTGGGAATATCGACGTCGACGTCGCCGGCACCGAGGACTCCTCTAATTGTGTGGCTTCAACTTTAGCTGGTTTAGAAACCGCTGCAGTTCTCCTTAATCCCCTTTTCGGTGCCGAATTCAGGCCACTTTCTTGAGTTTTTCGCAGTCGTGAAGATGTACGCGTGTTTGTGGGTGAAGACGGCTGCTCCTTGACCTGAGGCTCGTCCAGAACCATTAGATCATCGTCCACAGGCTCCTCCTTCACAAATTCAAAAGGCATTCCGCTACCCATGTTTCCGCTCATATCATCGTCGTATTCCTCCTTTACGTCTTCTGGATCCTCTTCTTTGATCTCAAAGGCAAACGGCCCCAGCCCAGACTTAATGTGGTCTTCGTCATCACTCATTTTTGACTCCCCCTGCACCTTATTTCTCGAAAAGTAAAAAAAATAGTTAATTATTTTGCGGTCTAATAAAATCTGTGACCCATTTTAATGGCACAGCAGTGAAATAGCGGGAAAAACTTAGGATGGGGCCCGTTCTCAATAAACTTTCTTGACGAACTCCCAAGTACTAGAATAATTTTTGCTTTCCTCCCAATTTAAATATTAGGATTTATTCAGTAATTTTTGTCTATTCGGTCAGATTGGTTAGTAAAATGGCTGACGATGGACTGATGCTTAATCTGGTGACACCGTCACTCACAGACTCAATTACAAGCTTGAACACTCGGCCAGTCAAAGGCAAATGGACCCAAAAGCTCAAAGTTAAGCGAACTATACGCAGTCGTAACCGAAATCCATCTGCTTCGTCAAGATTTTCCGAAGGCAGTACGAATAGCCAGAATCAACCAAGACGAAACAATAAAGGGAGTGGGAGTAACGGAATCTATCTTGATCATAACGAGAGAAGAGAACGGAGTGGATCAAATGACGATGTTGAGCTTCCTCAATTAAATCATCAGGCTCGTGACAGACAGCCGCGCCCTCCGCAAGCATACAATGGTGGTAACAGTAACGCCAAAGGGCAAGTCATTTCATCTTTGTTCACATCGAACCCAATATCCAGCACTGCAGACGTAGCTCCCGAGTCAACGGAAGAAACCAATGATCCGTCAAATGCACCTTTGAAAAGCTCAGATAATTCATTTTCCGCATTAGGTTTGCATCCAACTCTTGCTACACATTTAGTATCCAAAATGGGTCTCGAAAATCCCACAGCAATTCAAAAGGCAGCGGTACCTGTTTTAGCAGACTACAAAAACCCACGAGATATTTTCATGCAAGCCCAAACTGGATCCGGAAAAACATTAGCATTTTTACTGCCAATTATAAATTCACTGCTTTCGTGTCCCGACAAGATTGATCGCGAGTCTGGTCTTTTTGCAATTATAATATGTCCGACTCGTGAGCTTGCTAATCAGATTTTGGGCGTTTTGGAAGAATTGGTACGATGCTGTCATTATATTGTACCAGGTATCGTCATTGGAGGCGAAAAGAAAAAATCAGAAAAGGCCAGGTTAAGAAAAGGTGTCAATATTTTGGTTGGAACTCCGGGAAGATTAGCGGACCATTTTGATAATACTGAAGCCATGCATCTTTCTTCTGTACGCTGGGTAGTAATGGACGAAGGTGATCGAATGACAGAGCTGGGATTTGAAGAGACCATCACAAAGATTCTTTCAAAAATAAAAATGAACTCAAGATTGTATCGCGACAAACTTCGAAATCTGCCGGAAAAACGAATCACAGTATTATGTTCTGCGACTTTGAAAGAAGACGTTCAAAAATTGGGAGAAGAATCATTAGTGGATGCATTACATATCAACGCATCAGAAGAAGCAGATGTGAGTGAAGATACAACAGTAACTAAGAAAGAGGAGGAGTACACGGCACCAGATCAACTACATCAAGAATACGCTGTCGTTCCTATGAAATTGCGATTGGTGACATTGATTGGAACAATTGTCAATATTCTGAAATCAAACAGTAAGGCTCGCATCATGATTTTCTTGAGCTGCTCTGATTCTGTCAATTTTCACTTCTCAATGCTTACTCGGGATATTGCACCTGTGGAAGCAGGCGATCATGAAGACGACACATTGTCTAAGTCATCAGACGAAAAGACTTATTTACCTTCTACAGTGTTACAATCATTCATAAGCTCTCTTCCTACTATTTACAAACTCCATGGATCTTTACCGCAGCCGTTACGAAAATCCACATTAGCTGGATTTACCAAAGCGAATTCTGGAGCAATTCTGTTATGTACAGACGTTGCTTCGCGAGGTCTAGATTTACCTGCTATTTCACACGTCGTTGAGTTTGATCCCCCTTTTGCATTTGAAGACCATTTGCATCGTGTTGGTCGTACCGCACGTGTAGGAAATAAAGGATGGAGTACATTATTTGTTTTGCCAGGCAAAGAAGAAGGCTACGTGAATAAAGTTCTGCAGCCTCTTCACAAGTCTGCAATCGTTAAACGAGACTTCAGCTATATATTAATGGAGGCGTTCGGAAATGGCAAAGCCCCAAAGAAGGGTCAACCAGGCTGGCAAGATATTGCAACCGAGACCCAATTACAAGTGGAACGATGGATCTTGACAAGTCAAGCGAATGCATCTTTAGCGAAGAGTGCATTTGGATCCCACATTCGTGCTTATACGACACATTTGAGCAGTGAAAGAGAGTTTTTCAATGTTCGAGATTTGCATTTGGGACATCTTGCCAAAAGTTTTGGATTACGAGAAACGCCGGCTAGTCTAGTGCGATCTAGTAAGAATGCCGCGACAAGTGACGGTGATAAAAGAAAGAGAAATGGAACGGATAATGGACCAGATTATGCTAAGAAGAAAATGATGAAGATTGCGGATATGCATGCAAACGTTGGAGCTGATGAGTTTAACTTGGGCTAAAAGTATATCTGTATTTTGTATAGTATGTTGTATGTACAATAGATTTAAGGAGAAATTTAGAGGATACATCAGTATATATTCCACAACCCTATTCGACCATCTTTGCCGCCAACAGCAAGCCAATGTTTTGACCTGGCTTTTTGCTCAGCTTTCAGTTTCAGACTGTTTCCCAGTAAGATTTGCCCAGAGTCTGACAGGCGCGAGTCGTCTTTCGACTGTGATTCAAACTCCACTGTGGTTCGCCCAAATCTTACACATACGATACCATCCTGTCGACCTCCAGGAAAACTGGCCAAAAGCTTCATAGAAGAGTAGAGAAAAATACGAACATTACCATCCCAGCAAGCAACAGCTAAAATCTTTCCATCATCGCGTAAGGCGAGAGAAGAAATTCCGGAATGTTTAATGTCGTGTACAGAAATTGGGGTAGACAATGAGACTGCAGATAAAACGTCGTCATCATCTCTTGCACCAAGAGATGAGCTCCGGCAAGCTGGATTCAAAGTTGGCGGAGGTAGGAGTGGATGCTTGACTATTTTAGAATCAGCACTGGAGCTTAAGACCGTAGCATCGTCAGCGTGGACAGCAATAGAGAGAACTGGCTGATCATGAGCTTTGCACAAGTATATAATTTCAGCTTTTCCGGCATCGGACAATTGAAATATAGCAACATGGCCTGACTCATACCCCGCAATAAGAAGATCAGCATGAAGCGCAATTGCCATCACAATTCCGGTCTTTACTATAGCTGAGAGTGCTGTATACGGTCTCTCAAGCTGCGGTAAAAGAGTGTACACATCAATCTGGAATGTATAGTTAGCGATAGCGAATCAAAAAGATTTAAGAATCGTACTGTATCAGAATTTAATGTTCCAGGAACAGCTATCATATTTGATCCCAGAGTAGCAGCAGCACAAAAGTTCAAAGCATTGACGTCCATAGACGCAACAAGCCACGGCTTACGCCAATTACCATAGTTCCCAGTATCGGACAAAGCAGGAAGAGCTGTATCTAGAAGCGAGTCATCAAGCCTAAAGACGTAGAGCTTGTTGTCGCGTCCATGTCTACTCGATAGATTAACTTTTGTTTTTCTATTAGCATTGGCACACCTACGTTAAGAGCAGCTCTTCAGAAAGCCATTGAACGGTCAGCACGGATTCTTCATGTGATTTCCAAACAGCGAGAGGTCTTCTGGTGACAAGTGACCAATGGATACACCAACCATCGCCATCGCTAGTCGAGATCAGCCTAAGGGAGTATATTCATGTTATGTGTCAACCTTACCCAGAGACAAGTCTACTGTTTGACACATGAAAAGATATCGACGTTATGGGTTTGGAAAGAGCACGAAGAGTGGCCACAGCCGCGGGAGAGGCCATATATACATTGTTCCACAGCTTGCCAGATTCGCTTTGGATCAATTCTCCCAGTTTCAGTTATGCCAACAAGAAAGTTCAACCACACGTTTGTGATTTGGGACAAAAGACTGTGAGTAGGCTGTGAGATGACAGTGGCGGTTGTGAACCCAAGCCCACGTGCGGCTTCAAAAAAATTATTCGCCCTTGTATATTTGTCCTCTGGCGCCGTGGGTATTGACAAGCCTTTTTTTTCCCTACCTCCTTCTCTCCTCTTTCCCCCTCTCCATCCTCCACCCCTCCTCTTTTCTCAATGGCTCGCCTCTCAGCGAACGCGGCGGCTTTCAACGCCAACGCCCGTGGCTTTTCTCCGGCGCAGTCGGGCTTGTCGACACCCATCTCGTCGACCACGTCGCTTTCGTCTCTCGCGTCGCAGGTCTCGTCTGTCTCGCTCCAGCCGTCTCCCGCCACTGAAGCTCTTGCTGCTCTTCAGGCCGCCACTTCTCTTGGAGCCGCTCGCTCGGTTGCTGGTGACTTGGCTTCCACTATCTACGAAGCCGGCCCCGCCGCTTTGGAGACTTATGGGTATGTGTACAACGAACTGCTCTAGCCTTATCTGGAAATCTTACATTGACTTTTTTCTTCCTCCTGCAGTGTTCTGAGCAAGCTCAAATCTATGACCAAGGGAAAAGCTTCGGCGATCAACAAGGAGGTCGCTCTGCTTGCCTTTACCACTTTGTGCAAGCAATTTGGAGCCTCTTCTCCTGCCGAGGCTTACTTCGTCCCCTACTTCACTTTGCCCTATGATCTCCTCGCAGAGAAGGAGCTTTCCGTGCGCAAGGCTGCCACTGTTGCTGCTGAAGTTGCTGTGTCTATTTATCCTGTCGAAGCCTTGACTGCTTCATTGATCCCCCTGTTGAACGAGTACCTCAACTCTACTGCTAAGTGGCAGTCCAAGATTGGCGTTTTGCGGTTGTACGAAAAATTTGCTGAGCGCATCCCAGCCGATGCTTTACTCCACCAGTTCGTCAACATCGTTCCGGTAATCACAAATCTTATGCATGATATGAAGGCTGAGTTGTCGAAAGCTGCCTGTCGCACCATGACTGCACTCGCTTCTGTTATCGACAACCAAGACATCGGCAACAGATTACCGCTGATTGTGGACACCATGGCTAAACCTTCTTCTGTTCCTTCTACCGTTCTCACCCTTTCGCATGTCACCTTCGTGGCCGAAGTCACTGAACCAGTCTTGGCTATGCTCGTACCCATTCTTCGTCGTGCTCTTAACCAGGGTGGTGCTTCTCAGGATTTATTGCGACAAACTGTCATTGTCGTCGAGAACTTGACTCGTCTTGTTAACAACCCTAGAGAAATTCGTGCTTTTCTTCCCGACTTGTTGCCTTCTGTCTCTAAAGTTTACAACACTGCAGCTCTTCCTGAAGTTCGTGACCTTGCTCGCAAAGCACTTACAGTTCTTGAGGCTGCCGAGAAGGAGACTGGTGTCAACCATGTTACTGCCAGTGATTTGTACGAGAGAATCGATGCCATTGATATTGCATCTGATCCTGTTGTGGTCAAGTACGTTTCTGGCCTTGTTGCTGTTGATGTTAAGACTCAAGACTGGGACCGTATCCCCCTTGTAATGACACCTTATTTTAAGAACACTGATGCTGCTGCCACTGTTGGCAAGCAAATCGCAGAATACTACGACGCTCTTTTCAATCCTCGTGTCGTTGATGATTCTGGTGAAGAAGGTATTGAGATTGTTAATGCCCGATTCTCTTTGGCTTACGGCGGTAAGATGTTGTTGAACAAGACATATCTCCGTCTCTACAAAGGTCACCGCTATGGATTGTGCGGTCGTAACGGTGCTGGAAAATCTACTCTGATGCGAGCAATCTCTAAGGGACAGCTCGAAGGTTTCCCTGATAAAAGCGAGCTTCGAACTTGCTTCGTGGAGCACAAATTACAAGCAGCTGATGGTGACATGGACTTGATCTCATTTATTGCCAAAGACCCTGAGCTTGAGCACGTCAAACGCGAAGAGGTGGCCCAAGCGTTAGAGGAAGTTGGATTTGATGAGAAGCGCCGCGCGCAAAACGTTGGTGCTCTTTCCGGTGGTTGGAAGATGAAACTTGAACTTGCCCGTGCTATGCTTATGCGAGCTGATATTTTACTTCTTGATGAGCCTACTAACCATTTGGATGTCGCAAATGTTAAATGGCTTGAGGATTACCTCGTTACTCACACTGACATCACTTCGCTCATTGTCTCTCACGATTCTGGTTTCCTTGATACAGTATGCACAGACATTATTCATTACGAAGACAAGAAGCTTGTTTACTACAAAGGTAACCTCGCTGATTTTGTTCGTGTTCGTCCCGAAGGAAAATCTTACTACACTCTTTCGGCTTCTAACGTTAAAATGAAATTTCCTCCACCTGGAATTTTGACTGGTGTGAAATCGAACACTCGTGCTATTGTCAGAATGCAACACGTCACATATACTTACCCAGGTGCCAGTTCTCCTAATCTTACTGACGTTTCCTGCGCACTATCTTTGTCTTCTAGAGTTGCCATTCTTGGTGCCAACGGTGCTGGAAAATCTACTTTGATCAAGTTACTTACTGGAGAGTTAATTCCTCAGGAAGGAAAAGTTGAGAAGCATCCTAACTTGCGAATTGGTTATATTGCTCAGCACGCTCTCAAGCATGTTGAGATGCATCTCGAAAAGACACCGAATCAGTATATTCAATGGCGTTACGCTAACGGAGATGATCGTGAAGTGCACATGAAGGCTTCTCGACAATTGACCGAGGAGGACAAGGCTCAAATGGCTAAGACTATTGACGGCAAACATGTCGAATTTCTTGTCGGTAGACAGAAGTTGAAAAAATCATTCCAGTACGAGGTCAAATGGGTTGGATTGAATCCCAAGTATAACTCCATGATCAGCCGTGAGAGACTTTTGGATTTGGGTTTCCAGAAGATGGTTTTAGAATTCGATGACCACGAAGCTTCACGTGAAGGTCTTGGATACAGACAGCTTTCACCCCCCGTTATCCGTGAGCATTTCGAAGGTGTCGGTCTTGATGGAGATATTGCAGACCATGTTCAGATGGGTGGTCTTTCAGGAGGTCAATTAGTTAAAGTTGTCATTGCGGGCGCTATGTGGAACAATCCTCATTTGCTTGTTCTTGACGAGCCTACGAATTATCTCGATCGTGATTCTCTTGGAGGTCTTGCTGTTGCTATTCGTGACTGGACTGGAGGTGTCATTATGATTTCTCACAACGAAGAATTTGTTGGAGCGTTGTGTCCCGAGCAATGGACTGTTGCAGATGGAAGAGTCACATCGAAGGGAACTGCGGCAATTGCTAGTGATCGATTTGAGGATTCTTCAGCTGCCCCGTCAGCTGCTGCTTCAGTCGCTGCCTCTGAGGCTTCTTCGCGAGCTGCTTCACCTGCTCCTCCTGTTGCTAGTGTAACAGACGACTCTTCTCCTGCTAACATCAAGATTAAGACCAAGAAGAAAAAACTCACTAGAAATCAGCTTAAGGAACGTGAGACTCGACGTCGTCTGCGTCACATTGCCTGGTTGAGCTCTCCTAAAGGAACACCTCATCCTCCCGATACTGACGATGAGGAATAAAGCAAGACAGTCAGTTAATTACATTTGAAAAGAGAAAATTTTAAAGTTGAAGTTGAAGTTGAAGTTGTGGTTTGGTTTTTTTTTCCTTCGCACTGGGTTACATGGAAAATAGAAAAAGTTTTGTTTTTGTTTTAATTTTTATATTTCCTGCAGTGGGTTAATAGCAAGAGGATATAAAGGGAGCGGATATGAGAATACTTCATTAGGTCAGGTTTTTAGGTTTTCTTGTTAGATGTATTGTGGTCATTTCCGTCTGGGTATAGAATTGCTTTAGTTTAATTTTGATTTGCGTCTGTTGAATTTAGTATTTTGTTTTTCGTGTCAATTTCAATTTTAGTATCAGTATCAGTTCTTAGCTCTTAGTTTTAAATGTGAAAGCTATAATATTCAAGTTAAGCTAAGCTTAGCTTCTTCTTCGATACTAATTTCTTTGCCATCCAAAGCCTGCTCAGTCTCCTTAACCAATTGCTTCATATATTCCAGATCTTCTTCTTTACCAATAATACTCACAGTATTGATACCGGCAGTCATATGTGGATAGCTGCCAATTTTGATATTTTTGCTATCAGCCTTAGCTTGCATCTCGGTCAAAAAATGAGCCATCTCAGACTCTGCTTTTTTAGTGGTGACCAGCAAACGATGTTTTCTTTGAGCAGCAGGAATGCGGGGGGTAATGTGAGGAAGCAAGCCCTTCAAAAGACCATTAAAGAGTTGCGGAATTCCGGGAAGAATGTGGATCTTGCTCATCACACATACAACAGGCACCCAGGAATTCTCGAGCGAATAGATAATATCTGTCTCAGACGCACTCTTGCCTAATGGTAACGTAGCCATTCGCATTTGAGCTTTCACTGCTTCAGTGTCATTTGGGTCAATTCGTCGGCGACCTAATCGTTTCATACGTTCGACAGTTTCATCATGTAAAACTAATGGCAGATCAAATGCTTTGGCAACTAAAATGTACGTCAAGACCAGATTGAATATACAAAGACAAGCT
>JAJLWK010000508.1:0-10718 GCA_030570675.1 Myxozyma neglecta | reverse complement strand
GATCGAGGGCAATTTGGCCAAATCCTGATTAGCATTAATAACAGATCTTTAAGTAGTCGTAGCTCAAAAAAATACATCGGGATATCGCAACAGCTCTGCTAGACTAGTTGAATCATTAGTTTTGGGCTTCAGGAAGTGAAATCAAGTACTCAGCATACCTGCTAACAGCACTACCGCTAGGCTCGCCCATTTTTCAGTACTCCCAACTAACAGTAGTCAACAGTATTCACCAAGTATTCACACTCATTTAACAAAAGTAGTATACAGTTATAACTTATAATTCTTTTGAACGGACTTCGTTTCAAAACATGAACCTGACGTAGATGATCTGATTGCAGACACGCGAGCGCAGTGATCTGAAAAACGCGTATTTCAGATCACGTGAAGCATTGATTGTTTTGGTCCCGGTCGCGTTTAGAAGCTCACACCACCAATTTTCAATTCGTCAAGGCGGTAAATGATCTGAGCTACTTTATCCGCGCTAGATTATTCTTACCAGACTACTCCTAATAATTTTCAGCTACTGTTATTGGCGCTCATTGTATAACTTGCTATTAGAATCTTTTAGTTGTTTGCAATATGGTAATTAAACGCGACCACTCATTGATTCGTGACGTAATACTAATGTTTATTGTTATAATAGCCTAAAGTAGCAAAGCGGTCCAGAAAGTCAGCTTTGTCGCTAAATGAAACAGCTTCAGCTTCTAAGACTATATCTTCTAAACCATACAAACCGAAGTCGGTAAAGGTAACGAAACCATTTTCGAAAGGTGCTTCCTCACAATCAAAGAAGAAAGCGGATGTACCAAGAATCAAGGATGAAAGCGATGATGACGTCGGAGATAGTATACTGAGTGAGAAAAGTAATGGATTGCGTTTAGTTCCTGTCGTAAGAAAAGTGAAATTGGACAACTGGGTCATTTTATCAGATCAATCTCGAGATGAAGTTTTAAACATTCTTCACTCTCTCTCGTTCAATATTTACAATTCTCTTAGATCAGAAGAACATAAGAAAGCGGCTCAGGAGGTAGTCAACGAGCTGCTTGTTAAGTGAGTGCCGCTGCACGTCCTCGGATTCTTCAGTTGTTGACGGATATAGGATTGAAAGAAAACTACGACGACTACCTGTTCCTCCAACGACTAAAGACAGAGAATTTCAATTTGAGAAAATACTAGAATCAAATGTTGTTGCCCTTGACTTGACTGCTTCGAACCTGACTAACTTCAAACCAGACCAATCTTGGAGGGACTCTCTCATTTAATACGAAGCAAATCACAGCACTAGAAGCTGAAATTGCCGCGGAAGAGAAAGCGATCGAAGACGATAAAAAGCATTTACAAACCCTGAAACGAAACGCAAAATCGCAGGAAATGTCACTAGTCGCACAGCAGAAAAAGGTAAGACGATTTGTGCACAATTGGATGGCTCTAACACTGGCGAAAACAATAGCTCGAGACACTATACAAAGACACAACTAAAGTGGATGGCTTAAAGGATGATGCGGAGTCTATTAATCTAGTTTCTATTGATGTAAAAGTAAGTTGCTCAATTCAATTAGCAAAATCACGGAAAACGTGGTCTCACAGATCTAGGATCCTCAAAGTTCGACCGATCAAGATATTAGCGCATTGCTCGACCGCTTAGCTCCACATCTGGCGTCAATCAGCAGCAATATATCTGGAGTTGAGGATATTCTATCTGCGACTCGAAAAGTCACTTTTCGGCTTCTGTCGCTGCAAAAGAAAATGGCTGCTTAAAAATAACAAATATTGGTAAGGAGTTATATAATCAATATGGGCTAGGGCTGTATTCCTGAATATCCCGATTTACCCCGTTCCTTTCCGCCGCATTGTTTACAGTGACAGCTAAGCTGTACGATAAGGAAAAGCTTCAACAAAGAAACCAAAATACGTGGTTGTCGCGTAATTTTTGGCTGAGATGAGTGCAGGAATCAGTGCAGGAAATATTAGTGATGTGGCTGAGCAGCAGCAACAACATGAGCAACAATCGACACCAGCGCGCAGCTTGGACGCGATTAACTTACACACGCTGGCCGACGCCACAGTGAACATGAGCAAGTCTTCTTCCCCGCAATCGATCTCTGCCACAAGTGGGAATATACGAGGAAGTGACGAGCAGGATAAGAACGAGTATGTTTGTGTTGAAATTATTTATCTGTTTTTATTTGGTCTTGTCTAATCACATTGTATAGGAATCTTCAGTACAAACTCAGTTCGAGGCATACAACCGTTGATAGCATACAAAATAGTATTGCAGCCAACTCAAATTCGGCTTCTATAAGTAGAGTTTCAAGGACGAATTCAACCGTGTCAGCCTCGAGTAGCACAATAGCGAATAACTCGCCTCCCAGCGGTGGATCGCAAAGTAGTAGTAGCGGGGTAGAGTCTCCTGAGGCCACTGCGGAGGATAGAAAGGCCCGAGGGCCACAGTCTAGAAAGCGACGCAAAGTGGATCATGGTACGATTTGTTGGTTTCGAGAGGTTCTAAACTTTAACTTACAATTATAAATAGCATGTATCTATTGTCGAAGGTCTCATATGACTTGTGATTCTGGTATGTTATGAACTTGAGCGCCAAGTTTTCGGGTTACTAATGTTAATAGATCGGCCTTGTTCACGATGTGTCAAACGCAACATTGGTCATCTCTGTCACGATGAATCAAAAGACGTGAATTCTAGTTCAAACAACAGTACCACCAAACAGAAAGTCAAAGAAGACGTTGCCCAACAATCGTTGAAGCAGACAATCACACCTAGTACTACCGAGCAGCCAGAGCGAACGACGACGTTAGGTATTACGAGTCAAGGAACTGCAATTCCGTTATCGCTAAGCACCAGTACTAATGGATCTCCAGAAGACTGGTCTGCCATGTTGGGAAATTCCACATTATTGGCGAATCTGACGCAGTATCAGCAACCATTGTTTTATTCAGAAGGAGCGGGCAGTGAATTTTCATCGTTGAATGATTTTTTAACAATGATTGAGGATCTACCTTTGCAACCCACACCAGCGGTTGATCAAGGACAAAATACTCAACAACAAACTGGTGGAGCAGCAAATAATGACACGAAAAATGAGATTCTGAATGATTTGTTGATGATGAACACGGCTGGTAATGCGAATAATGGGGCAAACACAACTGATGTTGTACTTCCTAGCATTCAAGTACCACAAGAAAATCCATTTTCAGCGCGAGCGAATGGTAATTTAACATTGACGACGCCAACTGAGCAAATACCAGTACCAGAGACGGCGCGAGACAAGTTCTTTCTCACAGCTGCTGATCCCGCAGATGGGCCAGATCATACTCCCGAAGAGCGATTGAAGCGAGTGATTAACGCGAAACTAGAAGCTGGACTTTTAGCGCCGTATAACTATGTTAAAGGGTATGCTAGGCTGCAGAGGTATATGGATCATCATATGGCGCCAGCGTCGCGGCAGAGGATATTGAAACCTTTGTCTATATTTCGGCCGGCGTTTAGGGCGATTGCACAAACGTTAATTGATGTTGATTTGGTGTTGGTTGAAGAAGCGTTTGAAAGGATGTTACTGGATTATGATCGAGTGTTTACATCGATGGCTATTCCAGCGTGTCTATGGAGACGAACAGGGGAGATATATCGAGGGAATAAGGAGTTTGCGGCGTTAGTTGATCTTCCGGTCGAAGAGCTGCGGGACGGCAAATTGGCTATATATGAAGTTCTCACGGAGGACTCAGCGGTGAATTACTGGGAAAAATATGGGAATATTGCGTTTGATTCGGGACAAAAAGCAGTTCTGACAAGTTGCACGTTGAAGACACGGGATGGTCAGACGAAAAGATCGTGCTGTTTTAGTTTTACGATTCGAAGAGATCGCTACAACATTCCGAGTTGTATAATCGGCAATTTCATTCCCATGAGGCAATAAGGGTTTTTAAAATGTATATTAGGGTGTATGATGAATGATTGAAGAAATGACATGAAGTATGAATGAAACTCTAGACACAGACGGACAAGAACTGTAGTGTGGAGATCATAGTGCGGCGAACCGGCTGGGTATAGATGGGTAACGCAGAGTCCAAAATACGCTATCCCGCCCACTATCTAATCAGTAACTCCAAGAAAACTTTCTTATGCCAGAATCTGAAAAGCAGCCTGAGCAAAGCGATAGGTTTGAAATAGAAAGGCAAATGAATACTACCAGTGTACTTATTCTTGCTCATATGAATAAAAAATAGTAAAACCAGAGAATTGAACCGCGAAAAGACCAACTGGTGCTGAAAGTACTCCAGGGCTTATAATCTGCCCAACGCGTGAAACCCTGTTTTAGCTTCGAGTCGCGACAAAGAGTGGATAAAAGTTCACTATCTCTCTTTCGGTATTCTGCATTTTGCATTCTTTTCCCAGTTGTTTGTTGAAAAAAAATCTCTGTGCTTTAATTATTGCTGTACGAGATGCGTGTGTTGGCGCGAAGGCCACTGCCTTTGTCGCTCGTTTCGTCCGTGGTCGGACTGGCGCTATTGTGTGGCCTCTGTTTCGTTCTTCTTGACGCCGTGTTCACAGCTTCATCGTCACAGCAACAACGGTTGACATTTTCTGAGAGTCTTGGTAGCTCAGATTCGAGTCTGGACTCGCCAATGATTGTTGTTTTCGGCGACTCGTGGTCGGATGACGCGAGAAGACCTACGGCGGATAACCCACATCCGCAGCACTCAGCGCCATCTTCGGACGAAGAGCTATTTTATACTCCTCAGTCGGAGCAGTTTTCTGATGGTGAGAATGCTTCTGTAAAACCCAAGTCAAGACAACGCAAGTTCGGTCGGGGAAAGAATGGACGGTGGACAGATGGGCCTGTGTGGCCAGAGTATCTATGCGATATATTTGAGTGCGCTGAGCAGCTCAATCTGGCTTATGGCGGTGCAAAAGTCACAAACAGTTTTGTAAAGTCTTCTGTTCCAGACCTTAACAACCAACTTGATTTATACGTCGCTATTCGCAACTCTACCGAGGCCGAAACTGCCGCGAAACACCAGAGATCAGTGGACAAGCTTGTCCACAACAAACAGATAAAACCTGAACAAGCTCCTGCAGCACTACAACAAGAAGTTTTGAAAGATAACAGACGCACTCTATTTACATTTTATTACGGTATCAATGATATCATTCAGTACATGTCGCTGCTATCGAATTCACAAGAACGAACCAAAGCCGTAACTGTTTCAGTCGCTAGCATTTTCGAAGTCGCAGAGACTCTAGCTTTAGAACATCCTCAATCTAATTTTTTATTTTTAAATGCTATCGATGTTACGATTTTACCCGTCTGGAACCAGCGTTTTGTTCAGAACGATAAGAGAATGCACCTATATCGTGAAGCTGTGCACTTGGCTCAATTATGGCAACAGGAATTTGTCATTCAAATGGGTAGATGGAATCACACTTTGGCATCCGCACAGCTTTTTGAGACCAATGCTTGGTTTGCTCGATCCGTTTCAGGTGTCACTACAGGCGGATTTAAATACCTTCGTGATGTTTGCTTTGATCATAGTACCGGTAAACTCTGCAGTCATCCTGATCAGCATTTTTTCTGGTATGACTCCACTTTAAATTGTTTTGACACTTTACTGATTTACTATTATAGGGATGCTGTACATATGTCTACTGCCGCTCATAGAAACCTAGCCGAACGTCTGAGTTATCTAAACTTATGGCCTTCGCTTAGTGGTTTTGAATTTGAGACTCAGTAGAGCCGGATGTAATTTATGCATGTATAGTTGTTTTATTTTGGACAGTAAAGACGTCGCATTGTTTTTTTCGCGTATTGCTCATCATTTTTTTGATTGTGTGTTTCAGTTGTATGTGTATATTAAGAGATTATTTTTTTGTTTTTGAGTTGTATGTCGTTTTGATTGGGAGTTATTTTTTTTGATTTTGCCTTTTGGGTAAATATTTGTAATTTATGTGCTTTAGATTAATTAGGATCTCAAACCATATCAAAACTTACAAAAACTCTATTACTAACATAAACTAAACTACCTGTTCCAACATCAAAAAAATCGTATCGCAAAATTTCTTACCAAACCAAATCCAACAAACCGCAAAATAAGATTAATGAAATTGTCCTGGTGTCAAACCAAACGTTTCACCATCGGCTAAAGGTCTAAGCACCGCAACTTTCTGACCATCAACTCCAGAATAAGGAATGGTGTTTCCCCACCATGTGATACTTGCTTGAGAAATTGTCACACTGCAAAAGATGATGATACCGGAAAACGCTACTCCGGCCGTCATTCCTGAAGTGAGGATGTAGTTGTACTTTGTCCACCAAGCAATATAGTAACGACGAATGTAGTACATGAATGAAAATCCCAAAAACATTCCTGGTGTATAATACCTATGGTCCTTGTTAGCGACATTCTCCATTATCCGTATTTCTTGCATTTCAACGACTTACGATAAGTTATATGTAGTTCCCCACTTCTGAACTCCATTCAGAATCAAAACTCCATGTACGTATTTGAATCGTTCACCACCATACTTTCTCAACAAAATAAATGGAACCATAGCAACGGGTCCAATTAAAAACGCGTATTTCAAAATAGGATAAGTCTGATTAAACGTTCTTTCAGGGCCAACTGTTCCGTAAAGTAAACTGTCTGCGTAAAGAGAATTGGGGAATGTACAGACAAACTTGTTTACTTGTGTAAGCGAACATAAATCCGGAATTGAGTTTATCAGGAACTCAACGGCTCCAATTGTCACAAATGTTTGTACTAAACTTGCAAACATTTGTGCTCGGAAAATTGACCGAGGTGGGACTTTCGAGTAGTGAGCCTGCAATGACAATTAATAAAGCGTCAATTAAGGTTTTAATATTTGCTTCAAGGGTTCAAGCTTAAATAGCCCTAACATGAAGACATTTCCAACGATACATACCATCTTTTGGTCAGCAATATAGTTTTCCGCTCTAAAACTCATTAGGTTGACTCAAAAATCTCAATGAAGAAAAACACTTACCGGTCATCGGTGTTATAGCCATAAACTCTGCAAATCATATTTGCCATACCATTGTGAGGAACCATATATCCCGCCATGATTACCGCCAAATCATGCATTCCCAGCGAATACCCAGTAATTGCGTAAATAATAGCAGTAGGAATCATCATTGCGACTCCCATTAATTGCACAATAATAATACTCCATACAGGTGTAGTGGTAGGATACGCAGCGACTCCAATAATACCTAAAGCAAGTGCAAGAAGTAGAACAATTAAAAACCACCAATCAGGAACTTCGGGATATTTTTTCATCATTCTAGTCATTGGATCATTGAACTTTCCAAATACCGACGTTTTCCCCTTTTCTTTGAATCCTCGAACAAACCCTAAAAATGCCTCCTTGATCGTCTTCCATTCAGTAACTAACACATATAGCGGAACGGCAGTGTAAAGTGCAAAACTTCCTGCTTGATTCAGTAAATTTCCCATAGAGATATAAGGTGGTGAATATTCTGCATAAAGTGTAGAGTTGAAAGTACTATCAGGGTTTAGCACCTTTGAGACGTTGAATCGAGATCCGTCGCTAGCATATACAGCACTGGTATTGACTGGTAAATGCGAAGTCCATCGAATGTTAGTCCAGTAGCAAGCAATCAAAAGCAATCCGCCAAACACCATTCCAACAAATCTGTTTGCAATAGAAAAGAATGGTACAACTAATGGTTTGGAATAGTTTGCAACTGCCCAGTCGAATGTCGTGATTGGATTAAAACCCAGTCCTAATCCGGATCCTGTGACAATTGCAAGTTTCACACTCGTTGGTGCAATCCAAGTAATCCAGTTAAAAATACTAAGCGCTGCAAACAAAACTGACGGTATCCAAAAATACAAAAATGAGCAAATAAACAGTATGAAGAAAAATTTATAGCGACTGATGGTCCAACCATTGATGCTTTGTTTTTTCTCTGGCATCAGCAGTGCTACACGAAAGTTAACTCTGCTAAATAAAGAGAAAATCATGGATGCATACCTCTATTAAGTGCAAGAGTAGGCAAAATAGTTGGCCACATTGCTTTTGTTTCGTAGACTACCCACCGACGTAAAAGACCTGCAAGTCCGAATCCAAAAAATTGCTAGTAACGTTAATAAACCTAGTTTTTACCAACTGCTAACGCTATTAACTTACAGTCGAGAAGTTCATGATGAAAATGAATCCGAACCCAACCCATGATTGATCAAAAAATCGCGGAAGCTTCATAGTGATTGCATATGAAATAAAGTTACTCCAGTTGGCTATAGTATTTGGTATTAGTCTATGGGATAGCTTCAAGCAAGTAGTATCATACCCGCAATGTTGACCATGACGGTGACAAGCATCTGCTCTTTATATGACTAGTCAAAATTTCAGTAACCTATTTGTGTTGTTCACATTAAAACCACATACCCAAGGACCAGGATTTAATGAATGTCTGGTACCGCGAAATGTAAATCCCCAATCTGGTAGCGTATGTTGCAAAAATCTACCACACGGATACACAAGCAATTGAATGACAGTTGAATCCAAACTGAGAGATGGTTGACGTTTGTCAAACAACTCGTTGATGAAGGCACCAATAGCCACCCATATAGTACCCAAAAAATACGCTCGCATAGTTTCCACAGGGATAGTCATATCATCGACCGGATCAGTGACTGCTCGAACTTCAGGATATGGAGAGTGATGCTCAATCAATGTAGCTTCAATTCTAGCTTCGAGTTCGTACGACTCACGATCCTCAATTCCAGATGCTTCAACGCCAGCTAAAATTGCTCTGATCTTTAGCATTGTTTCTGCAGGAAAATTGAAATCATCACTGTGGTATTCCACAGCTACTTCTAGAATTTTCAGCGCTTCTTCAAAGCTCATTTCAGAAATCTTTTCAATAATAAAATCAGAGTAGTATCCATCTAGAATATCAGAAGTATCTGCAACTCCATCATTTCTTGTCGCAGAAGCTGCAATGTAATCACGAATACAACTAAGATTTTTTGGCGAAACATCAACAGCCTTCTCGTTAGTAGAATAATCTAAAATAGAGCGAGAATCTAACGATGTCGCCACAACAACTGCAGACTCTTTCTTTTCGTCTGCCATGTTGCTTCAGTAGGATTATTCGTTAGCAGAGGCTACGCAAACCGAGACAGAGAACAGAATAACAGGAATGTTTATATACACATATTTCCAGCAGAATTATCAGAACTCTAACAAAACATAATATTAATGACCGATAACAGCTCTCACGAAAACAACGTTAAAGAAAGTAAGACACAAGTAAATAATCCCCTTGTCGTACTCGCATTCGATTGTAATTTTTCTTGGGTAAGCCGTTATCCGATTGTATCAATTTTATTCCGGTGTGCTTGGCAACAAGCAGCACTTGGAATTGAGTTATTCGTTGTTATCGGAAGATACAGATCGTACAAAAAAGAAACTACTGTAGTCGGAGGAAAGAACTCAGAATCATTATGTACTCAGATTTGCACTCATTAAGAGTTCTATCCTTTTTATAGTTTATTTTAGAAGAGATGCTGCTGAGCTTTAAGTTTTAGTGGTACATAATCGAACCATCGAGGGTGGCTTCATTGATAAGCGCTGGCTGAGGCGGAGTACAGACCACCCCTCGAGCCCATTTTTAAATCGGCAATCTATATTGATGACTCTGCGCTAATTTTTTGACTGTACTCCATCACATCAAGGCCCTTTCCTAATTTTGTTATCAATGCCAAGTTTTAACTTATGTAGCTGTTTGTATAATTTTCCTGAGTCATATATGAACGTATCGCGGTTTCACATGCTTTATAGTGAAGATAAGACTGAGCATAGTGGTATATCCAAAGCCGTTGGAGCCAAGCATGTCTTAATCCTGTCTATTTCTTGCTAAAGGTTGATAAGAGATTGAAGATCAGTATCTGCTTACCGACGTGGCCAAAATCTGAATGTCATTGATAAGCCTTTTATTCAGAATGAATTACTTAGACGATAACAAGTAATCTTTCATTCTCGCTCTGACTTCTATGAAGATCGTATCCGTTCTCCCGATCCCTGCGAAGCCAATAAAAATACTGAAAGAGAGAAAGTAAAAATAAACCATTACAGCAAGGGATATTAAATTCAGACACAAGAATTGCTCTTACGGCTTGACGGGCCTGAAAACTAATATGCTTACGTCTAACAAGCCAGCTTGGAGGGCCTCGGAGGCAGAATTGAGTTGGGTGTTCAAGTTGCTGAATTGTCATGCTTGTGGTGTTTCTGCCTGCATCTACCTCTATTTCCAATGTTATCTCTGTAGTAGCCACTGACTCTCTTAGTTGGTATCAGCTTGTGTTCTTATACCTGTTTTCTTCATTAATCTCGCTAGGACTTGTAAGCCTATTCTTGTCCATAGTATATAAGTCTTGGTAATCCTTAAAGGTATAACTGAGTGTATATTCATAATCAATGGGTAGTTCAGACTGAGATGGTTTAAATCATCATATCCATGGCCACACCAGCAATTTGCAGAAATTGGACTATCTGAGTGTTGAGTAATTTGGTGCAGGTAGCTGTCAAAATAGCCATAATCAATTCCGAATCTTACTATCATTACTGCTACTCGTCGCATTTGCCCAGCCTCAGTCGATTCTACTTGTTTTTGGGGAACTCAATTAGGATTTCCATCATTATTTCTGCCTTGCCAACCC
>JAJLWK010000507.1:0-10791 GCA_030570675.1 Myxozyma neglecta | reverse complement strand
GATATGAGTGAAATTAATGTACTATATTATAAAACACTAGTGCTGCTGCGAACTGGAGCCGTCAGATTCGTTGCTGGGCTGGTCTTCGATGCTGCCATCCTCATCGTCTTCGATCAACTCTACGATGATGCTTCCGTTGGGATAGAGCGACTTTTCGTTGACGATCTCGCGCTGCGAATCGACGGGAAGCAGGAAGCGCGGGAACGGGGACAGCAGCTGGAATTTATATGTGTGGGAGTAGTTTTCGGGTTTTGCCGGCGCGGGCGACTCTGGCGACGACTGTGGAGCGGGCGAGGCGGGGAAAGAAGGCTGCAGAAGATCGTGGCAGTCGACGAACGCGTAGATGTCTTCCAAAGAGAGGTTAGCCGGGAATGTTTGTACGAGGCGATCGCCGCTAGTGAGACGGATCGAGAGCTTGGCGCAGGCAGCCGGGGCCGACGAAGGCGAGAGCGCGCGTTTCAGTTCGGACGCGCGCCAAAGTCTGTACTGTTTGCGCTTTTCCTGGAGCAGCTGCCGCTCGAGTCGTGCGCGCTGCAGTTGCTCGCGTCGCTCGTGCTCGGCGCGCTCGGCCTCCGCGCGCAGCCGCTCGCGCTCGCGGTCTGCGACAAGCGACGCCTCGTACGCAGAGTCCTGCTGCGCGCGGATGTCGCGCGCTTGCTGCTGCTGATTGCGGTCTTCTCTGATGCGGTCGAGCACGGGCGCGTGTCGGGCGACGACGGCGTCGATGGCCGCGACGAGCGCGGGCGCGGACATGTAGCCCTGGATGCGCGCGAGCACCGACATCGCGGCCGGGCGCGCGGCCGTCGCGGGAGTGTAGGCGATCAGCGCGAGAAACGGGTACTTTGTGCACGAGAGCGCGTTGGCGACCTGGTACGCCTCCGACTCGCGCACGTTGCCGCCCCAGAGCAGCAGCCGCCGCGCAGCAAAGTACGCGACCAGCTCCGGGTCCGCGAGCACGTCGCGGTTGAAGCGCGCGGTGTCGTCGTGTTGGTCGCTCTGCAGCAGCACGACTAGCACCCGCAGCTCCGCCTTGGCCGCGTCCAGGGCCGCCGTGTAGCCGCCGCCCTCGAAGAACGGCAGCAGCGGGCCGGTTCCGCCGCGCGCCTCGTCGAACTCGCGCACGAACCGCGCGGCCGAGTCGCGCGGGTTCACGAACCGGCGGTGCGCGCGCGCGGCTCCCAGGTTCGCCGGGTAGACGCCCGTCAGACGCGGCAGAAACGGGAATAGCGCCGCGAAGAGCACGTACGCGCCGTGCATCACTCGTGTCACGACAGAAAGCGGCAGCAGCACAACAGACGCAATCACGCGCGCCACCGTCGCCGAAAACGATGGCGGCGACGACGACGACGCGCCCGCGCCCGCGCCCGCGCTTGGAATGGGATTCGTGTTCACGATCCGCGGTGCAATTGGCAGCACCTCTTCGTCTCCGTCTCCGTCGCTCTCTGCAATTCCTCCATTGTGCCGCCGAGTTCCCGATCCTGCACCCGCACCCGCACCCGCAATGTGCGCCCGCGTCAGTGGTCCCTCGTCAAAGAACCGCGCAACTGCCAACTCCACGTCCCAGTCGCACAGCGCCATCATCTCCGCTGCGCCCTCCATATCCTCCTCAGCCCACGACGTCACAGTCACAAACTGCTCCAGCGCCTCTGCCCGCGCTGCGTCGTCCATTCGAGCTGCTCTCGACATTGCTGCATGCAACACGTAGCGATTCAGTGTTGTACCAAGTTGTTTTGTAGCGACATAGTCTCGTGCGCCCCCATACTACTCTTCCATTCTGAGTCACATGACCAGCCCCCAATATGCACACCTACACCGTAACTAGCTGCTATGACGTCATACTTTCTTAAAATCAACCTATGTACTGAGCTACATCAATTCAAAATATACATCTAAAACAGAAAACAAATGCTATCTGCCTCTTTCTCTTCAACCCTGCCCACCGCTTACAGCAGCGCCAGCTGCGCCTTTTGCTGCTCCCGCGCCCACTTCGCCGTCTCCTTCACACTCGCAGAGAACGTCCGCTCTTGTCGCGCCCGCCGTAACAAATCACTAATCCAGTCCTCCTTGTAGAATATCGCAACCTGGCCGTTCTTGTAGATATCCGCAACATCTCCAATCAAACCCACCATCGCTCGCACAACTGACTCGCTGCGAATCATGCCCGACTGAGCCTGCACAACGCTCAAAAATCCAAATATAGGCTGAATGTACTGCAACAGCACCTCTCCCCGCTCCCGCATTCCTTGAACAATCCCGGCGTATGCATCCACAATCGCCTCCTGTAGCTGCTGTATGTACTCAACAATCTCGTACGGTTGATCTGGTTCTTTTCGTAGACTCGATGCCTGCACAAGAACCTGCATCGCAATCGCAAGATACTTCTCAAACCCACTTCCAATCGCCGTCGCAATGTCTCCAAAGCACGACAAAATGCTAACCTTCACGTCTCGTCGGACAGCACTGTCTTGCAAATTTGTCAAAAACGCATTCATGTACGCGTCACAGTATGGCTCAATGCCGTTTCCGAGTGCCACCGCAAGATCCGCAACAATTCCTACAGCTGTATTGCATGTCGGTGACTCGGCGTCAGCAAGTGCATTCATCAAAAACGGGTTAAACACTTCCAAGTAGACCGCAAAGTTCTCCTGCACTGCACCCGCAACTGCACTGATTGCAATAAAAATGTCCTCCTCAATAAGCGAGTTTGCCAACTTTTGCTGCAACATGCTTATTAGCAAGTTCATCAATCGGTCTGACGACCCCCGATCTCGTGGCGCAACTCGTCGAATAATGTTCGTAAGCACGCTTAACAATCCAATCTGCAGCTCCTCCAAATTTGCTCGGTCGTCCATTCCGACCAACTGGCTCTGCATCGCCAGCGACTGCTCTAGTCGGGTCAAAATCACGACTGACAACTCATTAATCCGAGCAAGGGTATCTTCCGCACCGCACGTAACCAACACTCCCAATGCCTCGTATGCAGACGTTCGCGACATACTCTCGTTATCGCTTCGAGCACTCGCTTGCAGCAACGCTTGAATAAGCGCCTCGTAATACGGCGAAATCGGCGTGCTGCTTGTATAAGCTCCTTCTTGTCCTAATTGCTCCGTCAAGTTAATCAACGTCCAGCAGCAGTTGGTAATAACCTTGGGGTGATCCTGCAATCCTGCAACAAGCGCTGCCATGATGCCCGGTAAGTGAGTGGTAGTATTGATACCCTCAATGACCAAATCCGCAATACGGCCAAGGCACCATGCTACAGTATCCTTCACCTGCAATACCGGATCAGCCATCAGGTTCAACATCGGAGGCAATGCTTGTCCAATCACATGTGCAAGAGTGCCATGATCGGGTCCGTCCAAAATCGATCCGAAAGCCATAACCGCAGCTTCTCGTTTACGCCAATCGGCCTGACTGATGTTCACCTCAACAAACTGGAGAGTAAGGTTAACTACTGCTGACTGAGTGTCTTCAGCAAAGAGCTGTAAACAGGCAGCAGCAGCCATCGAAACGTTCCAATCGTCATCATCAGCGTCCTCGTCTTGTCGAGTGAGCAACTCGAGCAGCGTTGGTAAAACCTCATTGATAGCGTACTTTGCAAACTCAAAGTTCTCACGGGGTGGTCCCAACTCGTCTTCTTCATAGGGATCTCCAGCCTGAAGATTGATCTCAATCTCCTCCTCGCAGACTGTGCTCCAGAATTCTACCGCCATGCATGCAACGTCTTCCGATGGGCTCTTCATACCCCCAACAGTAAGGCCATAGAGAGCCTTCTCCATATACAACCGCATGTATGGGTAATACATGTTCATGATACGAGCAAGCGCACCAAATGCTGAAGCCTGAAGCTTCTCGTCAGGGGCCTGCGTGGCCTCGCAAACCACCTGCATAATAAAGTTACGTTCTCCTTCACGAGCAAAGTTATCCCGTACAAACTCCAAAGAGTTTACAAGAGCAGAAATAGCGGTCTGACGCACAACAAGCGATGGCTCAGAACTCTGTGCACCCTGAACGATCGCAGTCAAAATACCGTTAGCCTGCGCAACTACACCCGCATTTCCCGGATCGGCTGTCTCGCAGATGTATCCAATAGCGAGTAATGCAGCACGCTTGACGTTCTCAGGCTTCTCAGCCTTTGTGCTATCGACAAGCACGAGCATCAGGTCTGCCCATTCGTTACGGGGAAGCTCGATATCAGCGATCGCAGCGACGAGCTGAGCAGCAGCATTCGCGACACGATCGTCAGGAGAAAGAAGCGCCTGGAGCGCTGTTTGTTTAATTTGCGCCTTTGCCTCGGTTGCAAGCGCGATCCATCGCTCGTTCTGAGCAATCTTGGTTTTCACATCCTAGAATAAAATAATCATGTGAGCCTGACTTGATCTCAGAATAGTTTTTTTGTTCACTCCGTTCCCCGTAACAACACACCTTTGCAACAAGCTGATTTTTAAGTCCAATTCCAGCCAACATACGAACTTCAGTCTTCTGACCCTCATTGGCAAGAGCAGTTGTCAACATCGCCAGATAATCGACCTACATCAAACAAAAAAAACGACCATAGTCAGTTAAACGTTCATTCCTGATCCGGCAACAACACAACATACAAAATGCTCTGCGGCCATCGCAGCCAGTTGAGCTTCAGCATCCTGACGGGCCTTCTGGTCTATTCAAAAGTAAAACTAAGCGTCAGCAAAAAACTTTCAGAGAAATATTGCTTTTGGCATAGCGAAACAAAGCAAAAAAAACAAAAACAAATCAGAAGAATAACGCACCCGGACTCAGGATCGCCGTCTCCAACAGGTTGCCGATATCCATCGCCGCCAAAACCAGTTATTATATTATATTATTTCCTTTTTAAAACAAGCTCAGCGCGCGCTCAAAAGCTTTGAAACTCCGAGTGCGGACAGCGTGCGGTCAGAAGAAGCTCGTAGAGTCGCAGAAATCTGCTAGTAAACAAACGCGCGTGCTGGTTTTATCTCCCATTACTACAAGCTATTTATGCCATAAACGTCATGGGTTGTGGCTTATATTTTTGAGAACTAAGCAAACAGACTAAATAACTTCCTGTATTTAAACTATAGCATTCAATTAGCTATATACTTTGTATTATTTTATAGAAAAGCCGGAAATGCTGCAGATCGCTGCATCAATCGCAGCCTTTACTCTGCCAACTTGTCACCTTTTCAGTCACATGACATTGTCACATGACTTTCTTTTTCTCCCACCGGTTGTTTGTAGTTACAGCTCCCCTGAGGACAGCAAAGCGGGATAAAAGACTCTATCACAGTTTATACATAAACAATGAGTTTTCATCAAGGTCAGGAACGCGGTAATGCACGTGGAGGACGCAGAAATCAGCATCAGCAGCATGATCGTCCACGGAAAGAAGCTATTCTAGACCTCGCAAAGTATCAAGACCGAGAGATCAGAGTCAAGTTTTCTGGTGGACGCGAAAGTAATTTGTTTTGTTTTGCGATTGAATTAGTGATTTAAAATTGGGATTATTAATGGGATTTTTGATGTAGTTACCGGTGTTTTGAAAGGTTATGATCAGCTTATGAACCTTGTTCTCGACGACGTTGTTGAACATCTTCGCGGTATGTCATTTCGATATTATCCCTTTAACTCTTACAAGTGCTGACTTTTTACTCAGGCGAAGTAGGTGAAGACGGCAATCCACCAGAAGATCAGACTCGGCCTTTAGGACTCGTCGTTGTTCGTGGTCCTTTACTGCTACTTATCTCTCCTGTCGACGGAAGCGAAGAAATTGCAAACCCATTCGTTATAAACGAAGAAGTCATATAGATTCTATTACCAAACTGGCAAACTCGCAAGCTTACAAGTTTACAAACGAACAGACAAAAAAACAACTCCCTCTTGTACTATAATGTAACATCATATAATATACAATTCATCCCTATCAACTACTTACTCTAACCATTTGGACGACTCAGGTCCCGAAAGACTACATCAACGCAGTTCTTAAGCTCTTTGTACGACACGATCAGACAACTCTGCTCATCCCGTGACACAAGCATCACTTTCTCATCAATTCCTGCATCCAACTTGTTCAAACAGCGTAAAACATGTCCAAGATCAAGCACAGGTTGCCCATTCTCATCACTTTGATGGAAAACATAGTCTCGGAATAACTTCAATAAGTATCTGTCTCCAGTCTCTGACCAAGCCGGGTCATGGTCGTATTCTGGTCGCTCATTAATGAAATTAAACTTGCACAACAATCGCACAAGTCGTCCGTTCTCAACTTCGCGCGACAGTTCTGATTCGAGACTGTCTTGGAAGTGAAGCGCACTGTTTAAATTCTGCTGGTAGTAAGGCGCAATCATCTGAATAAGCTCGTCAACATCCCCACTTCCAGATGCCTCTCCGTCTACTCCCATGCTCAAACTTTGAAGCAGATACGCTAACACATTCTTTAGCCCCACAGAGTAGAATTTCCCAGTAAACTCCAAGCTTTTTGAGATTAGCTGCAATGACGCTGTACCACTCAAGATCAATTGATTATTACACGCAATGCTCAAAATCAACCGTCCAAGAGCTTGCAAATCTTCCAACTGCAATTTACCCACATTATCCTTTCCCACAGTACCTCCAATAACATCCATTATACCCACTGCACTCAATCGTAATCGCATCTTTGACGTCAAAATAATCTTAGATGGATCCAATATCCTGGCAGCCAGATTGGCTCCATGTATTGTTTTTAGAGCCGACGAAAGCTGTACTAAATAACTCCACAGAACTTGTTCAGGAACTGAAGGTCCTACTTGTCCTTTTGCATTCCTTGTTACCGGGTATCGAGCATTCGGTCCAAAATGGGTATCTGCCAATGTACTAGAAAGTGGATGGTAATCGTAAACAAATATGATTGAATTATCTCCAAAGGCTCGTGTCGTAAATGCTTCAAAAAGCGTAACAATACTTGCATTAGATAATCGTCGCCACTGTTGCACAGTCGCAATTGACTTTTCGTCTGTAAGCGTGTACCCTTCAAGTCGTCGTAATGCATAAGTATTCCCGTCAGATTTCGAGAACGCCTTGTATATCCAACTTGGGTATCCAAAAACACTTGCACTCCTTTCGGTATTGGTATCTAAAGGCACTAGTGAGTAGTATACATCCAACGACTCGGGAAGACCCGATGCTGCTTATGTTAGAACTCTCCCGCACAACTTGGCAACATCACTATAAGTAACATACTTGGAAGGACCTGCAACGATGCCTCACTTTTCCGCTGAATTTCCTCACGAAGATTATCTGAAAGGAAAAACCCTTGCACATTTCTCTGATATGGGAGCAAATTCACTTTGTGCGGTGGAAGTGGCGCATACAAATGGTATTGTAACTGATTCATTAAAATTATGCTCAAATCACGTATCAATCTGTGCTTACCGGTTGATAATGTGCAGTTTGTGCTGGCTGAAAGTACAAATCAGGAGTTGTCGGTGCAAATTGTGAAATCGAGTTGTAATTGTACCGCTGATTGCTAATAGTTTGTGATATTTGCTAGAACCGTTAGCCGCGGGACGGTAACTGTATACCATAATGTGCACTCACAGGTTCAGTAGCAATCTGGGTAGGAATTGAAGGAAGTTGGTTATATGATGGCACAAATGGCTGACTTCCTGGATTTACTGATGTTTTTTGACTGAACATGTCAAGTGCTGAACCCGAAAAGCTGCGGTTCAAATTAGTCGCTGCAAGCCCGCTTCAATTAACCAATACACATACTCTTTTGCACTTTCCGTAGCAGAACTGGTATTATTCGTTGCACTTCTCGGAATAAACACAGCAGAGTCCGCCGCTTGGCTGAAAACTGGCGATTTCACTGCGGATGGGCTGCTCGCATTTGCGACTGACCCCGATGCTGCAGAACCTGGCCGAAACGCAGGAGACTCGACGTTCAATCTCTTTTTCGGGCTACAATCAAGTCAGTATTACTCTTGTTGCTTCGTTGACGATCTCGCTACTAACGTTTCTGGCTTCAATGTAGGTTGCGTCGTGGGTTTCGTTGCTGGCGTCTAAACTTTATCAGCAACTGTTTGATTGAACGCGTTCAAATTCACTCACAGTGTCATGACGGAATATGCAGCCATTGTTTTCATACTTGCAATATCCATGAATAAGAATATTTCGGCAAAGGGTCTGCGACTGCCTTGTAGGATTTATCGACGGTGGGAGTGATTCGGCTACACAATGGCCAAATCAGCACCAATCGTACTTTCAAGCAAAATTTCCTCTCTTCTAAAGAGACTCAAACCAAATACCTTTTCTGCTAGGTGACGCTGGATCACCAGTGTCCACGACAGCAGATGCAGTTTGCTTCAGCATTCTCTAGCGTTCAGAGCTACCAAAGCACAAACAACACGAAATTCCAACAATCCAATCTGTATCTTTCGACTATTTTTCTTTTCAGTTTTCTTTTCTTTTTTATTCAATAAACAAAACGGAAATAATTTGGAAGTAGAATTGTCACTCCATGGCGCGTAGGCGCGTCTTAATTGATAAAAAGAATGCGCGTAAGCACATAGGATCTCGCTCGTAACCCAATTGCCGCGCGCCGTCAAATACAAAGTTATGTCATAAATGTGGCGGGTTTTATGCTTATATGCAACCTTCATCCAACATGAATACAGGAAAATCATGATCTCATTTCGTCAGTTTTGAGTTCTTGATTGAGTACTAATAAAAAAACAATATCTGCTTAGTTATAAGAATATAAATCAAATTTGTTAAAAAAAGATGCTCCGAGTCATAGTACAGTCTTGCGTAATGCCATTCTCTTCGGGTTTCTAACTAATAGGGCGAATTTGACTTTTCAGCATTGATAACTTTAAATAGTTGAAACATCTCTCGAGTGAAGTTCCAGTTATGTCATAAACCCTAAAGATGTAGCATGGCATATTACAATGCACTTAAACTTGAATCACTACTTGATAGTTAGATAATATGTCTGAAAACTCGACTCCTAATTTAGCTGATGATAAACCTGTTGCACGGATATTAACGGAAGACGATCTTGCTTTTTTTGAAGCGTCGGACACGTACAAAGAGCTCGTGCAATTTATACTTGATTTACGTGAAGCGGCTACCGGTCGTACTAACTCAGCTGAATGCCATATTTCGACAGTAGGTCGCAAATGTGTACACTTCTTTCTACTTTTACTAATATTTCAAAACTAGAATACACTGGGAGTTTTGAGTCTACTTGATTCCATTGAAACAATAGTTGAAAAACATCCCCCGGTGTCGAACGAGAAATCACGATTTGGTAATCCAGCGTTTCGTGACTTTTACGATGATCTGGACGCGCAGCTTACATCCGGACTTTTAATTACTTCAATACCAGATTTATCAGGAAAATCAGTGGATTTAATAGACCTGAACACATATTTATTACATTCTTTTGGAAATAGGACGCGCATTGACTACGGATCGGGTCACGAGTTGAATTTCATCTGCTTTCTGTTATGTCTTCACAAAATTGAGATACTTTCAAAAGATGATTTTACTGCTCTAGTGTTACGCGTGTTTAACCGATATATTTCTCTTATGCGAGTAGTACAGTCTACGTACTGGCTTGAACCTGCCGGATCACACGGAGTTTGGGGATTAGACGACTATCACTTTCTTCCATTTTTATTTGGAGCAGCTCAGCTTTCTACGCACAAATATCTCCGACCTCGAAGTATACATGATAACGATATTCTTGAAATGTATGCGAAGGATTACATGTATCTTGGAGCAATTGCGTTCATCAATAGCGTCAAAACAGCTTCATTACGTTGGAGTTCGCCAATGCTGGACGACATATCAGGGGTAAAGACATGGTCCAAAGTGAGTGAGGGAATGGTTAAAATGTATAAAACCGAAGTCCTTGGAAAAATCCCTATTATGCAGCATTTCCTTTTCGGAAAAATCTTACCAATCGAACAATTGCCAAGCGAGAAACTTGATGCAAAAGTTAGGGAAGAGTTTACGAACCATCAAGGTCATCTGCATGGAGAAGGTATCTGGGGTGATTGCTGTGGTATCAAAGTGCCAAGTTCGATTGCAGCTAGCCAAATGGACCATGAAGGACAACTACGAAGTGTAGCGACGGGTATCAAACCTATTCCGTTTGATTAGCCTGTCGCTGCTCTAAACATTGAATACGTCTGGTTGATCAAATAGTCTATTAATTTTTTCAAAAAAAAACACCTTTTCCAATTCTTCGGCAATTCGTGAAAATCTAACTCCATCAAATACTCTTTTCATAGGAACATTATAAAAAAGAAAAAAACCCTCATACTCAGCAAATTAAAACTCTTCTTCAAAAATCGTCATATATCTTCCAATATAGTCCACTACCAACTCCAATCAAAATGAACAAAATATTAGTAATTAAAAAAACGGGAAAATACCAAGCAAAACATCAAATGAGATCATGAAAATTAATATAAACATCTTTGTCGCATCTAACACCATTCGCACTGCCACTAAATAGACTACATTTGTGAGCAGTTCTATTTAAAATCCGTAAAACCGAGATTGAAAGCAACTTTCATAGATCAGGTCAGCTATAAAAGGCACGAATTTAATAATGGAAGCCACGCGCTCAAGCTGTCAGGCCGCACGTGTCGTATTCACCAAAATAAAGATAAAGGCCAGGGCGATGAGCTAAGAAGTAAGCAACTGAACAAACAATAAAAAAATTTAACTTACCAAAACAGCAAACAGACTGATAAGAAAGATAGAGGCTCTGCTGGGTGGGAATTTGCCGCGCTGGAGCCA
>JAJLWK010000506.1:0-10818 GCA_030570675.1 Myxozyma neglecta | reverse complement strand
GTTTATTAAAGCGCAGATTGATAATGAGTGTTGATATATTCAGAGCGCTGGGCGGAGTTTGAAACGCGGGACTAAGCAGAAGGAAGGTAGTATAGGTGGATGTGGAGAAGAGTGGTGAGAAAAAGAGCAGGTCTTGATTGATTGTTTCGTAATTCAACTTTCAATCAGCATTGCGTTATTTGTACCGTGCTTTGCGTTATTTGTACCGTGCTTCGACGAGAGAACGGAGTATGCGATAGAAAAGTAATATGAAACAGGGCGTCGGATGTATATGGTACTGGAGTTGCGGTGTATTATCTTTATTCTATCTCATAGTTGTTCATGTTCATATGTATATGTATTTTTGCGGTTATCATCTCTTTGCGTTTATAGCAATAATTTAATAGCATTAGCAGCAAAAGTGTCTCTGTACCTCTTCATTGTGCTATCAACAGAAGAATCACAGCTCGCATGAAAGTGTCCAATAATTGGTACTTTTACTGCTTTTGACGAAATTTATTGTCTGATCTACATACTACTAGAAACTCAACATATTGATACCGCAGCGAAACTACGTCTAATAATACTCTTTCACATGCTGCGTAGAAATGATTCGCAGGCTTGCATAAATTCACAATGAAGAAATTGCAAAAGTGCCAGGCAGGCATGCTCTATGGGTTGACTTTGACACTCTACAATCAGTATACACAGCGCATGGACGTGAACGTCTGGATAATCAAATCGTTCAAAATGGGTATAGAGTAAACTGCGTCTATGTATTCTGTTCGGACTTTGACGAAAACTTAAAGCATAAAGCACTTAGAAATATAATCAGGAAAACGCAGCACGTAATGCATTATAATACTTTTAATTTACATTCTCCGCAGAACTTTCAGCACCTTTTATCCAACATAAAGAAACCCATTGATTGTATAAACGGAAGAATTTATCTCAGACGACGGGCCTCACGCTCAGACTCGAGCAAGCAAAGAATATCGTGCTGTCGGACGGGTCCCTATTTCCATTAGCCTTCTTGTCCCTCTTTTTTCTTCTCTTTTGTGGTTGATTCGTAAGGAATCTTCGCTATGTACACACCTTGACGTTTCGAATGATGCTCCGGCCCTGGTCCTCGACGAATTCAACGCGAACCTGAGTGACACCACCACGGGATCCAGTGCGGCCGAGAACCTTGATAACCTTGGCGAGTTTGACGGGGGTTTTAGTATCCTAATCACCAACAGTCAGTTATTTCGCCCCTCGATTCGATAATTTCGACTATAATTCGGTTGCGTTGTTGATGTAACACTACGACACGAGATACGTCGCTACCGCCACTTGACATGCTCGGAAATGAATCAAATTCGACATCGTAGAAGTATACCGCAACCGATTATCGTGATTTGTAAAAAGAAAGAGCAATAACGTACCATATTGAATGTGCTTTACAAGTTCGTGCAAATGGCGTACTGTGCAAATTGGGATCCTTCAACCTAAAGTCAAGCGTAACTCGTGAGCGCGCTCCGTTCAGACGTGTGTCGCCCATTTGTAGGGTTTAGTATGAGAGCTAAAAAAGCAGTCACACAAAGGCGCTCACGTGTAATTAGGGCTAGAGTTATGCTGTTCGCATACTGCTTCTATTGTTCGTAAACATATAAGAGATCAATTATTTTGTGTTGTTTATTTACGAAATACCATTGCTGCATTACTTGTCCTACATAAAAGCAGTATTTGTCTGGTAAAGCTATTTTCATATACCCTCTTAACGGTGTTTCTCTGTCTGTTTACTGTTTACTGTGTAATATTCATCATTGAGGCTGTAACTATATCAAGGGTCATATAATAATGAATGATTGAAACATGAGCTCAGGGCGAATTTGTTAATTCTCTCCTCAGTAGTGTTTTAAGCTTTTGTACCAGAAATGGCTGTCGCGCTGGCAGTGAGTGTGAGCACATTGATATTCACGCACCCGTACAGTATCTTCCAGAATGACAACGTAAATAGAATTAATTCTGAATAAAGTAGATGTTGATAAAAATCTGATTTGCGGAATTGTTCAATTCATTTGAATGCGGTTTATGACGTAAATGTAGACACTACGCCGGGCAGCATCGTACTCCCAGCTCTGATCCCATCTCCAAATACACTTGATCCAAACCCAACGCGTGGATCCACCCCTCCAACAGCCGTCATGACCACAATCACCGAAGCCGGTCGCAAGACTACGATTGTACCTCCATCATCTGGTGACTTTTCTGCGCGTCAGCAGAAGACAGTCAGATTATATCCCGTCACAAACTATACTTTTGGAACGAAAGAAGCGCAGCCTGAGGAAGATCCATCTGTGCTTGCGCGATTACAGAGATTACAGGATCAGTATGAGCAGTATGGTATGCGTAGGACGTGTGAAGGTGTTCTTGTTTGTCACGAACATGGACATCCGCATATTTTAATGTTACAGATCGCCAACGCGTTCTTCAAACTGTGTGTATATCTGCCGTTTCATGCTTTCATATATTCAAGTACTGATAGTTTATAGACCAGGTGACTATTTACAACCTGGAGAAGACGAAATTGAAGGATTTAAACTCCGTCTAAACGAACGACTTGCACCTGTTGGACAGCAATTTAGTGCTGACCAACACACCGACGATTGGGACATCAGCGACTGCATCGCACAATGGTGGCGGCCTAACTTTGAAACCTTTACATACCCATTCATTCCTCCTCACGTTACTCGACCGAAAGAATGCAAGAAGATGTATTTGATCAACTTGCCAAAACATAAGGTTCTTAGTGTACCGAAAAACATGAAACTGTTGGCGGTGCCGCTGTTCGAACTCCATGATAACTCAGCAAGATATGGTTCGCAACTCTCGGTATGTCATTTGAATGTCAGATCTGAACATTACTGATTATTATAGGCTATCCCCCAGTATCTCAGTAGATATAACTTTGAGTTTGTAGATGAGAACGATGTGGTTATTGGTAGATCACCAGGATTGACCGGCCTACATCAGTAATTATGATAGAATGTACTTTTAAACTGAAAAAATGTAATGATACGCATCTAAATTCTAATGTTACACATTATGTCATCTTTTCCCTCTTTTTCTGCTCACTAAAATAGTTTTTTGCAAAGGTCAACAGAGCCATAAACATTCCTATTGCAGGTAGCCTTTCCAGCCATGTTCGTACTTTGGATGGTCGAAGGTTGGCAACAGCTTGATTCACTTTATGCCGTAATTCATCCAGATCGTCATCATTCCAAATCACCACATCTGCAAGCCATGCCTTCTTTTCAATTGGCATCTGCGCTGCTATCCGTTGTTCGGCCTCCTTTTCAGATAAAGTAGCTCCATCGCGTTTCAGTAATCGTTCACGTTGAGTATCTGGAGCGCACGCGACTACCAATGTCTTTCCGCAAAACAAATCGAATCTAGTTTCAAATAAAAGTGGAATATCAAGTACGACAACATCAGATCCTCGAATCAACCAATTGACCAGCATTTTTCTAAACAATGACTTTCGCACTTCTGGATGTGTAATTCTATTCAACATCTTGCGTTCATTCTCGTCATTAAAGATGTATTTCCCCAAAGCAGGTCTATTAATAAATCTTCGCCCCTGATTATCTGCTTCGAGCAATAGATCAGGTACTTTGGGACCAAAGTATGCAACAATCTTTTTATATCCAGTGGTTCCAGGTAAAACCACCTGTCGTGCGATCTCGTCGGCATCAAGAACTGGCATGGAGTAAGGCGGAGCAGCCAGCATAGCCGAAACCGTTGATTTTCCAGTTGCTATGCCTCCTGTAAGTCCTATAATCAACATTTTTAATGAATCTCTTTGTTTACAAATTGATATCAAGAAAAAATTAATCTATGATATTTAAAATACGATTAGAATCTGATCTCTCCTAGGTAGCTCGTCACCGGACGCCGCAGGTGATGACGGCAATCTCCCAACTGCCTATCGGCACGTGCAAGTAACGTGGTTAATATCGGATGACGATTATCTATTGACAAAGTGGGCAAAAAGAGGATTTTATTAGGCAGTAGTGACTAGTCATGCCTGAAGTACAGGTTGGTCCATATGTTTTCATTAGACCTTTAGTAACAGCTAGAATAAGTCGGGTGGAGCGAGAAGTCCTAACAGTTCTCGATCCTCCATTTGACAATGCGTATACAATGGTTCGGACAATGCCATTGAACAACTTTATACTTCTCGAGTTCTTGCCTACACTCAATATAGTTGAACTAATAAACCAAGACATATAATATTAGATATATTAGAGAATTATAACATCAAAACCTTCTAACCTACCAGTTCAAATGAACAAGCATGGTGAAATAAATACTCTACTTCGTTCATCTTAAGAAGATAATTCAAATCCTCGTTTGAAATTATCTATACTCAACATTAAGCTCAATCGCAAATAATAAACCTCGCAATACCTGCATGTCATATTTCAGCATTTTTTTTATTAATATTACTTATTGATAATATACTATAGCTTTCTATTCGAAAACTGTCTTCGTCCATTGATCCTTTCATCTCCTCCTACTTCCTTCCCGTCCCGCCATAGAATCAAAAAAAGGGCACAAAAGAAACAAAAAAAGAAATAACCGACACCAATAGCCCACTTCACATGCCCATGCACAAAACATGCAAAGCGCACAAACTAAAAAAAAACAACTTAGCAGCACTTGCCGCCACTGCTGCTGCCTTTCTGTCCCGTGTTATTAATGTCAACGTTGTTTGACTGCTGAGGCTCCGATCCAAGGTCGACTCGCTGCTTGATCTGTCTAGCGAGCGAGACGAAAGCTTCTTCGACGTTGATGTTGGCCTTCGCACTGGCTTCGATAAAGGGGATTCCGAGTTCGTTGGCAAGAGCCTTGCCCTGCTCGGTTGAAACAGCACGCTTTTCTTCCCAGTCACACTTGTTACCAATCAAAAGCTTGTTGACGCCTTCGGAGGCATGTTGTTCGACGTTGGCGAACCAGTTGCGGATATTGTTGAATGACTTTTCGTCGGTGACATCGTAGACGAGTAAGATACCCATAGCACCACGGTAGTAAGCGGTAGTAATTGTTCGGAATCGCTCTTGACCGGCGGTATCCCAAATCTGCATCTTAATTCGCTTTCCGTCGAGGTCGATCGTTCGGATCTTGAAATCTATACCGATCGTCGTGATGAATGACGGTGTGAAAGAGTCTTCGCTGAAGCGGAGGAGAAGACATGATTTTCCAACACCTAAAAAGACGTCAGTATGCAAGTATGATAAAAAAAATTATGTACTGCTGGTGTGGGTGGCGGGTGTGCGGCAGAGCAAGTAGGACGACATTGAAAGTTGATGATGTTGAACAAAATAATACACGATAAAAACAAATCGACAGTGCAGATAAATTTAGTAGCAATATATATCAACTTTGACGGAATGCAATATGGTATCTAAGATTGTTGATAGTGTGGATATGACGCGGCAGTATCCGGATAAGATGACAGGTCCTGCCGTGCCGTAACTATCATGGTCTGATCAATACATGAATCGGCAAGCTTAGAATGCACTAAAGACAGTGATAAGTGGCATAGTAAGCTCGCAAATGCCAGAGAAAGTCTTGTTGAATAACGATATATAGATCCACGACCCGCAATCAGTGGATTCCCAGTACACCCGATGCCGCATTCGTCGCCAATAGTTTCGAATCAAACGCCACTTTACATGTGGCATCCCAGCAGTACACAAAGTACAAATAAAATCAAATCAGGCAAACAAACCAGAATCGCCAATGAGCAGGAGTTTGATGAGGATGTCGTAGTTTCGTGAGCTGGCCATCGTGACGGAAGTTTGAGTAGAAACGGTATCGGACAGCAAGTAGCCTATAGTTTAGAGATATAATATAACTCTAAAACAGTGAAGAATTGAGAGTATTCTATTCCGGCTGCAGGAAAGAAAGAGCAAGGCAGAGGAAGTGAAGTTGCAAAGCGGTAAGCGCGCTGTGGGAAACTCAGCAGATGAGACGCGGAGCCAGGGTTGGACGACGCCGACGACGACGACGTCGGACCTCAAGTCACGGGATAGGGTTTGTGCCGTATTCGAGTACATATGAGCAGCAATCTATCGATGCCTGTTATAATGGCTGTTTGATTTTAGGATGATTAGTTGTGTAATATTTTTGATTCAAACAAAATTTCCATTTATTACTCTTTACTGAAAAAAGTCCTTGACGAATCCTTCAGTTTTTACGAATTACGGATCCATCGCACGTTCTACGCAGTGAAGCAGCTGAGATCTCAACAAGTTCTGCAAAATCACTTCCTACTTCAAATAAGAACATTAAACTTGCTTATTGAATGCGACCAAAGTAAGGGACGTTTGGTCATAGACTCCAGCTCGTTCGTGTATATACACAACGATAGCACGATGTATATGTCTTCAGTATCAAGCGAGACCTTTTCAGCATTCGTACATCGTATTTTCGTATAAAGTCGCAATACGACTTAATCAAATATCAAGTCAACGTAAACTATATCGTCATCGTAAATTTCCAGGATATTGAGGAAGCCTAGTACCAGTGTGCAGTAGTAGAATACACCAAAGATTGCAATTAGTTGAGAAATCATAGCGCGACTAGAAATCATGCAAGTTGATCACAGAAAACTAAGCAAAAATATAAAATTACAGCAGCGAGAAAAGTACTTTTATAGTGGGCATATTCGTGTAGGATATTTACAAGGAGCAGAGTCAGTACATTTCCATAACTATCTGAATTGCAACAAATACTGAAAGAGTGGAGGATTCCCAACTCACAAAACTCACATCTCCAATCACAATAAAACGTGGCAAACCGCAGACGATAAAACCTTAAAGTTCAAAAAAAAGAAACTTTTTTGCTAGCTTTTTTTCCTCCCTTTGCAGAAGGGTTTTTTTTATCCGTTACAATACCTTGAAGAAAATACTCTTTTTTTTTCTTGTTAATATAAAATCTCAAAATGTTGCTTTACAAGGTGAGTTATTTTTACACAAATTATTTGATTGATAATGGGTTCAATCGGGATTGCGATGTGCATGATTGATTAAACTGGAGGATATGAAGAACAATAGCTAACGAAGATTTAGGATATTATTTCTGGCGATGAGGTATGGATATTCACGATATGATATTGTCCGCGTTTGAAGAGCACGACAAGATTTGAAAAAGAACCAAGAACTAATCGGTTTACTAATCTAGATGATCTCTGATGCCTACGACCTTAAGGAGGTTGACGGAGCCGTCTACGAAGTTGACTGCCAGATGGTTCAGATCAAGCAGGGAGCTGATGTCGATATTGGTGCCAACCCTTCTGCTGAGGAAGGAGATGAGGGTGTTGAGGATGGTGTTGAGACTGTCAACAACATTGTCTACTCTTTCAGATTGCAATCCACCAACTTTGACAAGAAGATGTTTTTGACCTACGTTAAGGTCTGTGTTTAAATATTTTTTTTCTTAAACTGTGAAAGATGCTAAAGGATCGTGCAGGGATACATGAAGGCTATCAAGGCTAAGCTCGCTGAGTCTGCTCCTGATCAGGTTAGCGCTTTCGAGAAGGGTGCTCAGACCTACATCAAGAAGGTCGTTGCCAGCTTCAAGGACTGGGAATTCTACACTGGCGAGTCCATGGACCCCGAGGGAATGTATGTATATACTGTAAGAGTATTCAAGGAGAAATTACTAACAGTGATAGGGTTGCTCTTCTTAACTATCGTGAGGATGGTGTCACTCCTTACATTGTTTTCTGGAAGCATGGTTTGAAGGAGGAGAAGTTCTAAGCGAGTGTAATTGTTTAGAATTTATTATTTTGCAATGTAATGTTTATATGCTATTAAATCGTCGCCTATGGTTTAACTGCTCTGAACCGACAACGAACGTAACCAGCCACCCAAGTTTGTGAAAACTCGACCCAGTCTGCACCTCTGAGCATTTCAACTGCATCATCAATTGTAGCAGTTATTTCGTCTTTTGAAAGACCATCCCAGAATGAGAATCCAAAAGTTTCTAACCAACCTTTCATACCATAATCTCCACCATTAAGAGTAGTAGGTCTATATTCACTTTCGATAAGATCAATTTTAAAGCCAGCATCGGTAAGCCAAGAAGCAGCTTCATCAGTTGAAACAAAGTACCAAGGCCATAATTTTTCTCTGATTTCTTGATATGATTTTTGAATTCCTTTTCGAGCCCAAGTGTTTTTAACGGCGTTTAAAACCGCGACAGCAATTTCGGCTGTGTTTCCTTGTCCGCCGCATTCGATAACGTAGACACCGCCGGATGGTAAAATTTCATAAACGTCTTTGATAGCTTGTTTACGTTCTTGTGAAGTTTTGAGAGATCCAAAGACCCAGTGATAGGTAGCGTTGGAAAATACTTTATTATATTCTCCCTTTGGAATAAGTTTTTGGATTTGATTTGCAGCGTCAACTACTGCAAATGAAGTATTTGCGACCTTATCAGATTCAGCACGATTCTTTGCAAACGCAACCATTGAAGAAGACGCATCAGTGCCGTGGACATGAGTACATTGTTTTGCGAGTTGAAGCGTTAAAATACCGTCGCCGCAGCCAATGTCGAGGAGTTTGTCGGTGGGCTCGAGGGCGAGAAGGGAGATCACGCGGGATGTTAGTGCGGGGACGAATGAGGCGTGTGTGGTGTATGCGGTCGGAGACCATTTGTCTTCAGACATGTTGGAGTTGTTTATTGACGTACGTTGACCGGGGGGGTTTATAATATAGAAAAAACAAAGCCGATATCGGGCTACTTTTAGAATAAATGACTCAATTGACGCTGAGAATTCAATTGCAATTGCATAGCAAGTTAAGAAAAGAGAATAATAGATGGAGAGAAGACGGATTCTGGGGAAGCCGATATCGGGGTAGTAGAAAACCGATATCGGCGCGACTAGGCGAGCGCACATGCTAATTTCTTTTATGTTTCTATGAAAGAAGATTTCTAAATACGTTAAAAATGAATGTATACACGTGAATAATTGTAGAATGATGTACAAAGTTATTTAAAATGTCATCGATGATTAGATTGTCGAGGTCGTTGAGGATGATCTGGATTTGACCTTGGAGCACGTAATGTTGCCTAAGGTAATTGTTGACCAGCACTTTTCGAAGCAGAAGATGAATTTGTTCGATTTCCAGTTGTACCCGACTTTTGCGCCGTATGAGCACTTGCATTAGTAAGAGAACTCGACTGCGTATTTTTCGCATTGCGTTTACTTGCATCTTCACCAAAAACACGATCACGAGCAGCACGATATTTTGCTTCTTTTTCTTTCCGCAAACGGCCTAATCTCTCTGCGTCAGTTTCTCCTGGTCGCGTATCGTCGTTGTTTGTGTTATTTGAAGGCTGAGGAGTGGGTTGAGAATCTGGAGATCGTTTGAGGATTCGTAGTTGGGGTTTATACTGAGATCCTGGTGTTGAGGATTGGACTTCGTATTTTCTAAGCAGAGGTTAGATGTGAAGTGAGATGATGCTATTAGTGGTTTGTACATTGGATTAGTTTGCGGATCGGAGAACAATTTCTTGACTTTATCTGCAGAATCGAGGATCACGACGCCAGGTGCATTCTGAGATGGAGTTGTCGCATTTGCCGGTTTCCAAAGGAACGTTAATATGCAGAATCTTATAGCTTACAGTAAAAACAAACATACAGACGACGACCAATCGTCTTCCCAGGCATCAAACGCGTCCATTGCCCACACACGCGTCGAAGAGCTCCGTCAACGATCCCATTTTACTCCCGCCTAATTCTGGATCCACGGCGGACTGTTTTGGGTGGCAAAGCACCTGTGCTGAGATATACGCGGGGGAGGTTAGAAGAGGCGGGCTGGGAAGAAAAAGACGCTGCCGCCGGGTTCCGCGCGTCGATCACCAGTTTTTCTTGCACTTTTTGCCCGTGAAGAGAAAGAAGGAGGAGGAGTCGAGGTTGGAGCACCATAATAAGTTGTCGAACGCGTAAACAAAGCGAAACGCGTAAACGACGCGCAAGACGAATTACAGATTATTCGCAAACACTTGTCGGGATAAGATAAATATGGACGAGACAAAACTACAGATCCAGACACACACGCTGCCGGATTCCGCACAGCCAGTCACGCAATACATATACCCCTGTTCGGGCTGTAAATCGCGAATCACGCGAAACTCACGCGAAGAGTTGCTGGCAGCGTTTACGTCGGTCACGGATGGTCAGTTTATGCGGTCGTGTCAGAGATGTCGAGCCAAAGGGATTCAGAATAGGAAGCGGAGGAGGGAGGAGTTGGGCGAGCAGCAGACGGCACAGGCTGTTGCTGAGGCTACGGCGGCCGGGGCGGCGAGTGCGGGGCAGGAAGTTGATGCGGTGCAGATTGCGACAGCGGTTGCGAATGCGGAGCAGTTTAAAAGGGCGTCGGTGGCATCAGCGGAGGATGAGGAGGATGAGGAGGATGAGAGAGGAGGACATTCGGGCACTGTGGATTTCGTGAGTAGGTGTGGCACATATGCGGAGTTTATGCAGGCGTTGGCTGTGTTTATGGCGCGACATGATACGCATCCAGTGTTTGATAGTGCGAGGCCGGCGGCGCGGTTTAGAATCACGCTTGTGTCGGAGACGGTGCTGCCGCGAACAGAGATGTGTCCGCCGCGGACGGTGGACGCTGTTACGAGGGATACGCACGAGAGTCAGAAACTTGCGGCGTTGATGCTACGTGACGCGATGTTTGATGCTACGGGGTACTTTTTCCAGCTACGAAAGGGCGGTCGGCCGCATCCGGATGGGGGCAAGTATAATTTCAGTTGCTCGAGAGCGGAGGA
>JAJLWK010000505.1:0-10862 GCA_030570675.1 Myxozyma neglecta | reverse complement strand
GGCTAGCACAATCAAGAAGCGAACTTTTGTTGGTACTCCAGTAAGTTATCAATCATTGCCATTTGTATCTTTTGAAAGTGATGTTCGTAAGTTTACTTGTTGATAGTTCTGGATGGCTCCTGAAGTCATTAAAATGAGTGGGTACGACTTTAAAGCGGATATCTGGTCGTTGGGAATTACTGCAATTGAGCTAGCAAAAGGTGAACCTCCACTATCTCATATTCACCCAATGACCGTGCTACTCCTTATTCCTAAAAATCAGCCACCTACGCTAGATGGTGATTTTAGTAAAAATTTCAAAGAGTTTGTGGATTGTTGTTTACAAAAAGACCCAAAACAGGTATGCATTCGTAATTGATGTTTGCTCACGAAAATTAATCTCCACAAAAAAGTCTACTAATACTTGTATAGCGCTTAACAGCAAGAGAACTTCTAAAGTTAAAGTTTATCAGATCAGCGAAAAAAACTACACAATTACTGCGTCTTATCGAACGCAAAGAAATCTATCTTGCAGAAAAAAGCAAACGTAAGGCCAGCACTCGTGGAGATCAACAAGACATCAACTATAACAATTTCTTGACTGGAAGAACGGATGCGTCGGGATGGGAATTTGATACTGTGAAGCCAAGCGGCGCACTAAAAGACGCTGCTGCCGATGCTACCATTCAAGCAAAATTTAACACAATAAGAGTGAAAAGAAATCCATCACGGTCAATAAGAGGTAATGCGGCTGCTGCTGCTGTTCAAGAGTTACAAGTGAATAAACGACGAACATCCCATCATGCTCATAATTCATCATCCAGCCACACTGATACACCGGGAATTAATCATATACTGTCCCAAATGGATATAAATAATGCGCCATCGACTAATAATTCGGTAATGGTGGAAAATGCGTCAAAGCCAGCGGAAAACGACTATGAACGAATGAGAAGCGTATCTTCTTCAAATAGGAATAGTCAGAATTTACAAGATGCATCAGGAAAACTAAGAAAAAAACACTCAGCTCATTTATCGCAAGAGCATTTATTCACTCCAAATTCATCACCTAGAGTATTACACACGCCTCATGCTCTTCAAGATCTTGTAATTACAGATGACGATGATGATGAAATCGGGTTTTTACAATCAAGTTCTGATAGAGATATGAGACATGAACAGAACGCTGCACGCACGCCGCCACCACCACGTCGACAATCGCCAGTTTTAGCTACTCCAAAATACGAAGACGACGTATTTGTCAATAATTATAACAGCAACGACGAGTCAGAAGATGTGGAGAGCATTGGAGTTTTTCAAGGACTAATTTTACCGGCTCTTTATGAACTTGAACGACGATCTCGAACTGAAAAGACACGGGCTGTCGTAAGAAGATTGAAAAACGCTATTCAGGAGGCGGAAATTGAAGAACCGGGTATTGGTGAAACATTTGTGGAGGAGTTGTATAGAGGTTTGAGGAGCGTTAATATTGTTTGATACTCAAAGGTTTTATTTCATTTTCATTTCAGTATCAGTGTCATTAGCATTATTATAGTTGTGGTGCGCAGAAATAGGGTAATTAATAGAATCTTAAAACCAATTTCTACAAACTTCTAGTTCGTGACCATCTATCCAATTACATGTGCATATAATGTTAACCAAAAATTCTTTATGCTAATCTCTCCGCTTCTTTTTATGCTTTCTAGGCGAGTCCAACTTTGACTCCTTTTTGCTCTTCTTTTCCTTCATTTTCCGCTTTTTGCCTTTAGATTCAGATACTTCAGTATCAATGTCCATCGGATCGCTACTCATTCCATCTTTTTCTTCTGTTTCAATTGCTTTATCAGTCACCTCTATACTACCATCATCTTGCACATCATCGGTAACTTCGCTGGAATTCGATTGTTCGGCGTGTTTCCGTTTTTTCCTCTTTTTGTGTTCTTCGCCATTGTGTTTTCGTTTCTTAGAGCTTTTGCTTTTGTGCTCTTTGTGCTCTTTGTGCTCTTTGTGTTCTCTGTGTTCTTTGTGTTCTTTACTTTTTGTACTGTGATCGCTTTTTTCTGACTTCTTCTTTTTATGACGATGGGAATCTTCACCATCCGTCAGGGACTTTGAGTGCTTATCAGATTTGTCGCCATGGTGTGTTTTTGAGTGACTGTGTGAATCATGACTGTGTTGTGTACTTTTTTCCACTTTGATCTTTTCGGAATTGTCCTTTTCTAGGATAATATTATGATCTTTGATCGTTGCGCCTAATCTTTCTCCCATCACAAACTTAACTCTTGATCCCCATTTTCCAATCCGGTTGTAAGACTGGCTTATTTTTGTTTCGGTCTCCCACATAGAAACTTTATGATTTGTAGCCTCAGTTGTTGTGGAAGTACTGGTAGTTGTTGTTGTCACCTCTTTTGTACTCTGTCCGCCATTAGCTTCTCCGCCATCATTCAGCCGACTTAAAAGAGCCTGAAAAGAATCTAACCCCGGTGCCCAATTGTTTGCGTCTTGATTTGCAATAGCTAACTTGGCTCCCAATCCTAGCGTGTCATCTTTCAATGTAACTTTCACATGACTCGTAATTGCTCTATCTGCCGCAGAGGTTCCTAGTCCTGAACCAGGTGTCCAGCCCATTTTTTCCAAGTGACGATGTCCAAATCTGTCGGTATCTGTTTCTTTTAGTTTTTGTCATTGACTGCCTTATAGTCTCTATCAAACCTTTTGACCATGCTGTGTTTTGAGGATCAAATGACAATCTTTGTCGATTCTTCGGAGCTGCTAAACCAACCATTTTTACCCTGATTCTCAAATGGATTTGATATATGGGTGTACACCTTCAAGAAAATTTCAAAGTTATACAGAAAAAAGAAAATCTGGCTCATGCAAATATTATTTTTGCATTGGGGAAGTCATGAAGTACCGGCTCTTTCATGAAATTTTTTGGGAGAACAGGTTATTAAAATTTCAACCTAACCCGAAGAACTGGAAACTTTGTGCCACTGCCGTTCTCAGAAACTCAAACATAAAACTTAGAAGCGAGACTATAGTGTTAAATAGCGAGCGCTTAATTAAAGCGTCATCTCAGTTACATTTCTAATACACTTTCTCATAAACCAAGTCCGATTTTTATATTCAAAGTTCAGAGAACAAACTTTTACAAAGCAACCGAAATGTAATAACTTTCACGGCTTTTAATAATCAAATCTCATGCATCCCAATTATCCCAATTTTTCGATCACTATGTTCCATTTCAATTCGCTGCATCATTGTTGGGACCCGGACTTCTTAAAATAGAGTCCCATTTGTTGTCACCCCATGCAGTCTCCCAGTCCTCCATCTGAGCTGCATACTTGATAAACTCGTCAAACTCTTTGCCGAGTGAATCAGTTACTGGAGGGTCTACAGCACTTACATTGATTTCCGCTGCTTTCTCCAAAAAATGATCGTCTATCCATATAGGTTCAGCTAATGAGTTTTTCTCTAGCGAACCATCTTGGGAAGACGAGGAAGATGATTCCGACAACGATGCAGAAGGTGCTTGCATGTTACTGAATGTTGACAAATCGTTTGTCAAGTCCTTCGGCTCAATGTTATTGAAGTCAGTCTGTGATGGCTGTAAAGATACAGAGGACATATCTAATATTTGAGATATTTCACTGTCTTCATCAGTCAATATTGACGCGTTCTTTCCGGGCGACGCTGCATCAGAGTTCTCTTGCATACCATCAACATCACGAGCAACTAGATAAACCTGAGACAGTAGAGCTTGAAGATCAAGACTTTTACTGTTTGTGCTGTAATCGGTACTACCGGTCATCCTATCCCGATCAGAAACAATGCTTTGATATTCAGGAGGAAGGTTCGCGGAAGCAAGAGGAAGACCAATTGGGTTTATATAACCAACTTTTAGCCACACACCAGTACGTAGTCGATTGATCGATAACCACATATCTTTCACAGCTTCTGAAGTATCATAAACCTTGATAAAATGAAGTACCTCAAATACTTTTTCTATAACTCGTAATCTTTCATCAGGTATTGTTGTACTGCCTGGTTCTGGTAAAGTAGGTTTGTTAAGATACAAATCTTGCAGAATAATCAATATCGCATGAAACGGTTGAACAGAACGAATGTACCACATGAAAATCAGAAACTCTGGCAATCTTGCGAATCCTAAATAGTACTTTAGAGTATTGATGGCAGCTTCAATAACTTGCTCTCGAACTGATCGCTCGCCAGCATTTCGCTTCTGGCTATTTAGATCAGAATCTTTTAAATAATTAGGATGATGTAAATACGTGTAAGCCTTTTCCACCACCAAATGAGAGAATTCATACATCCAGCTAACTGTGACGTCTTTCTCTACATCAACAACATCGTCGGTTGCTTTCTTCGCATTTTTCATCTCTTCTAGTTTATTCCAACGAAAATCCATTCGTTTTTTCAGCTTCACAATGTCTTCGTCTAGCTTGTCTATTTGAGTGATACCAACTCTTTGTACACCGTATACAGCACGTAAAATCGTGCAGTTTAAAAGAGATGCTTCGGATATCGAGTTGGCAAGTAAAACACAAGGATCTATTTGGTCCTTGGACTCTACACCGTCAAGGAAAACATGTTCACTCGGTAATTTAACGTCTGTTTCTAAGCGATGAACTATTGGTGGTAAACCTTGAGACATCGAAATAATATAATCCAAGTATACAAGATGCCACCACAGAAGTCGTCTAGATTGTGCAAGCTCAACATCCATCTGTCCTGAGAAATTTGATGGATCGCGGTGTAAACCCATCATTTGCGCAACTCGAATGAGCATTGCAACTGATGATGTTCCATGGTCACTTGCATGGGCTAAAGAACTCGAGCTGAGAATTGTACTAGCTTGCATAGCCTGAATCGACGCCTGTGAAGGAAACTTGCAAGCAGCCAGAGCAAGGTCAACGGCTACTCTGTACTTTTGTTGTAATTCACGTTGATCTTTGACAAGTTTTTCTTGTCGACTTTGTCGGGCGTACACTTCATATGAAGTGGTATAATCTTTGGTGCTGAAAACTTCAAACATGGCACTTTCGCAGATACTCAGTGAAGCAGAGAAATAAATAGCGAAAATAAGCGGGAAAAAGTTAATATCGGGTCCTTTTGGCGTTTGCAAATCCATCCAAAAAATGTCATAAGATTTAATGGTGGATGACTTATTCAGAATCGGGATGACTGGGTGTACAGCGTTGAAAAAGTGATTTAACAAAGCGTCAGAGCTCAGCTTGTCGGGCAACATTGGAATTAAAATGTGAATAGCCGCTGTTGGAGATGATGAAAAGTAAGGTAATAACATTGCAGTAGCCGCCCGACTTTGAGCTATCTTGTCCATTTGAAACGATTTGTTTCGAGATTTGAGCATACTGCCCATATCCACCAACTAATTAAAGCCGTCAAGTTAGCATTCTTAGTCTAGAAGAAGGCATTTTCTATTCACCTCTTTGAAATATGCTCCCCAAAAAACACCATTAGTGTAGCGAGATTCACCTGTAGTAGTGTCAATCGTAAGAAAGCCGGGCTCAATTTTGCGAGATGGAATTGCAATCGGATGATGATTTGTACTGTATTCGTGTTTTTTGGCAGCTTTTTTGTCTGAAATTAAAACACGACTCTTGTCATCCTTCTCAGTGTCGTCATCGTCATCAATAATCACTGGTTCCAAACTACTTCCTTGAGCTTCACCAGGCCGATGACCAGACGAGTAATATTCACATTTAAGATCAAGCGCTACACAGTTAGAACACGGGTTGGTTTTGTTGCATTTCACCTTTCGTCTATGGCAATGAACACAAGAGTTTATAACTCTTCTTTTCGGTGCCATTTGCGGGTGTTTCTTTTTGCGCTTGATGTCCACTGACTGCGCGTTCAACGCACCATCGGTATTCTGCATTGTGCTTTTGTTGTTATCGACCAAACAGGGAAATGTACAGAATATGATTACTCAAAATTAGTGCTGCATAACTTGGAGATCAAGATCTAGTTCTAATTCGCAACACGTTTATCACATAAACCTTATTTAGTCGAGTACGTAAAACGTTCGACGCATGGATATCATTACAAGAAACTTTGATCTGGAAAGTACCGAATCCTTTCATGGATAGAAAAGCCTCTTAGTAGTGACCTTTCTTGTTGCAGTGGTGACACATGCTACATGCTACAGATCGATAGCCGTGTCTTATTAGCACCAAAATAGATTCAATACCTACTTGGACGATGTGGGAGAAATATAATACATTGAGCACAAAACTGCAACAAAGAAAACTACCGACGTCCAAAGAAATACAAAACAAGAGAAACAGAAAACCAACTGTTACGCCAATATAAAAAAGCAAAAACCAACAATATCGGAATCTTTCTATGCTTAACTGCTAGCCAAAATCCATGCTGTACCGAGCATCATGATGAGCGCAATAGTGGTAAGTATTCCAGCTCCAGCACGATCACCTGTCGAGACTTCACCTGTGTAGACGTAGGTGTCAGAAGGAACTCCCGTCTCATTGACATCGGGAGATGATCCACCGGAAGTTGCGGTGTATGGAGCTGGTACTGAACCAATTAAAAGATTTTGGGTCACTTCCAAAGCACCCATTTGCTGACCCATGCCCCAAGTATTGTCCCAGCCTTTTTCCAGCCATGTTGTTCCGCAAGTAACTCCATCACTGCCTCCTACACAGGACTGAGCGATACCTTTACTTACAGTTGACCGTAAAAGACTCATAATAGGATCATATGTAAAAGGGGCCAATTGTGCAGTGAGACCCAAAAATCGCCCAAAGTAGGCTTTGAAAGATTGTTGATCTGTATTGCACATTTGAACACGCTCACAGGCAGCTTCAAACATAACTCCTTCTGAGTCAAAAAATACGTTCATACCATTCAAAATTCCCACAATCCGATCGTACCAAATCTGGTTTTCTGTGTAATTATAGAGATACGCAGATCCGGCTAAGAAAATTGCAGCGTTATAGGTCCATTGAAATTTGGAAATGTCTGAACAGTTGGCGGTGGCGCTTGCACCATCATAGAAGTAATAGTAATCTGTGTCCATAAATTTCACATCCACAATCCAGTCCCAAACTTTCTCCGCCCAATCCATGTATGTATCGTTACCTGTGTAGCGAGCGAGACGCGCACCCATCATGAACAGGCCGGCGTTGGAAATTGTATTTTTATAGTCATAACCATTATTAAACTGGAAAATTTGCCATCTCAAACCACCGTTACAATAAGCAGTATCCCAACGTGCAGCCATAGACTCAAATACCAACTGTGAAAGAGAGAGCCATTGAGGAGAGCCATCCGGTGGATTTGTGAAATTTCTTTCGGCGGCAGACATGGATACAAATCCCCAAAAGGATTGATCGTCATTACCTTCAGTCGTGACTTCAGTTTTTGGCATAAAGTTCCAGTTGGGTCCGACATTTGCCAGAAGTGCTTCCATCAGTTGATTATTATAGGTCTCGTCACCAGTGTAGAACCAATAATCAAGGAGACCACCCCAAGCTCCACCAGCTTCCCACCAATAATATGGACTGACAAACTTTCCAATTGTGCCTGAAGAGGTGTTTCCATTGTAATAGCTCATAAGACCATGTGAAAATACAAAAGCTGCATGCTTTATGGAAGCTGAAATGAGAAGTTGTTAGCCATCGCTACGCGAACACACAAGCATTATGCCAAGCATCAACATTAAAGAACACCTCGAATCTAAACCAGATTGATTTTGAACATACCTGGATCATCTATATCTATGTCTATAGCCAGCACTGACTGCAAAAATAGAGCGCAGCAGCAGCTCAGGATAATCGAAAAATGAAGTCGCATGGGCAAGCGATGCGTCGACGCGTCTTTTCAGTGCAAATAACGAAACGGCAGAACTTCTTTTAGCGATCACAATCCGGAGAGTTCCTCGCTGCAATCTCAAAAATCAGCAAAAGAACGTATACTAAACCACAGCAATCAACGAAAGACGTGTATTTGCTTGTCAGCGGACGTTGTCTACGAGTATTGAGCAAGGGCGTGAAAAGTCACCTTCAGAATCTGAAGACTGAAATAGAATCCCGTACCCTGGAAATTCTTAAAAATAGGACCAGACCGAGAAAGTCAAACCTTAACAAGCACATTTTGCGCTAAATACGGTTTAGCGTGGCAATTAAGATTTGCAGATTCTCCCTGGCAGCGCCCTTGGCTCGAGAACTGTGTTCTTACGCGTCAACAATCCAAGCTCAGGAGTTGCTGGGCAGTATTTGCCATTCCAACTCACACCATCTCACATTGTCCTTTCTTTAAAAATGCCGCAAAAATGAAATTAACAGATGCGTTGGGTGCCGACTTTTTTTGCAATGTATTATTAACCAGAAAGTGATGAGAAGCGGTAGAAACAAGAAGACATCCGGGGGCGTTGACCGCTCATTTCTGCGGGTATTTCTGAAAATCTTTTGAACATGAAACTAAAACCTAATGCTTCTAAAAAAATGTAATGCCTTGCGGCTTCACTTTTAGGATTTTTGAATGGCACGTAATGTGCAGAGCTCGACTTTTATTAGCAATAAGTTGTTGTAAGCACAATGTTTGGTAGCTACGAGATGCATGGTCAACCGAACTGTGTAGGCTTTGTTTTTCGACTATTGCGTCTGACGCGTTGACCCTCAGACTTGCTATAGCAAGTTACCCCTTGATCTTATTACTCAGCGGATCTTAAACGTTTATGTATTCATACTTGACTTCAACAGATATGCATATTATACATCAAGCGAGTGCTAATCTCGTCTGACCAATTTCCAGAACCTAAATAGCAAACTAAAATTTTGGCCACTCCCATTGTTTTGGCGTCTAGCCTAATAAATGGCTGCTTAAGATAAAAAAAAAAAAAAAATTAAACTTCTCTTTATCAGTGGCTTTAAACCTCATCTCATTAAATATCCCAACTACGAGCATTCAACTAATTGTTTTTTAACTGTTCTACAAAAAGTTGCTGTTCGATAAATATGAAAAATGTGTTGGAACTTCGTATTCAGCATTTTTCACCCGCGTATGTTCAATCATTTGCCGTATCTTCGATAGAAACGAGTACTAACATGCCTTTATCTGTAGATGGTTTGGCATGGTGATGGCCTTAAGCGGATGTGCAGGTATTTTGATTAATTTTCCTTATCAAGCAAATTGGCTTCGCAACCTTGGTTACGTTTTCTATGTTGTGGCAATCATCGGCGAGGTTATTTTCTTAGTCGTCACTATTCTCAGACACTGGTGGTATCCAGAGATCAACAGTACAGTTTTCCGGCACCATACTCAATTTCTGTTTTTCAGTTGTGCCGTGATGGCGTTCTCTACTATTATTGCGGATACTAATGCTTTGTATGGGAAGCAAGCCATTTGGGCATGTTATATCCTGTGGTGGATAAATCTTCTATTCGCAATTTGCTGCACTTGGGGTATGGTGTTCTGTGGATACATTTTTCATACTCGAAACGAAGCAGAAAAGTTAAACGCTGTAATTTTGCTTCCGGTTGTGGTTTTTGTCGTCCAGGCCACGACCGGAACCATGATTATCAAGCATTTGCCTCATCATTGGCAACCACATATGATTATCTTGACCACATTATTGTGGGGGAATGGGGAACTATTGGCATATGCATATATGTGTGTATATATCTGGAGACTTTTGACTGGAAAATTGCCATCTGAAAACTCGATCATATCCTCTTTCTTGCCAATCGGTCCTCTCGGTCAAGGTGCTTCGGGAATTGTTACAAATGCTCGAAACTTGGAGCATTACCTTCTTATTCAAAACTATAAAAAGTACCACTTGCTAGAAGAGTTTCCTATTTTTACATATGTTGCTTCTGCTATCGCTATTGTGATGCTTGGATTTGCCAGCTTTTGGTTCTTTTTGGTTATTGCTGGATGCTTATATCATCGACCTACCAAATTTGCAATTGGATGGTGGGGCATGAGTTTTCCATCCGTACGTATCGACCACGAGTTTTGGATTATTCTTGGATTTGAAATTAATTAGTTTACATAGTCAACTTACGGCACAGCTTTCTACGAGCTGGGAAGAGCACTTGACGTTGAAGCATTCCGTATTGTTGCTGCGATCGTCGGTATGATAGTAGTTTTTATCTCTGTATTACTACTGGTTGCCACTATATATTATGGAGCTTTGAGTGACGTTATTTATGTGCGCTCGCGCGAAGAACTACTGGGAAGTGAAAGCAACGTGGATCTGACCAATGAAAAGGCTCTTTCCCCAAATAGCTAGTAAACTCGTCAGACACAGGACTTTTCTAACTGTATAGACATATCTTAGCATTCTGTGTCATGTTCCGTTGTTTTCTCCTGGATCATGTGGAGCAGACTATACTATAAAAGTGTATAAAAGCTTCAAACAGTATGGATACTAGCTTTCTATTGTGCGAACCTGTTCTTTGTGCGCTCTGTATGCTCAATGATTCTTCAGTTATTTGATTTATACTCAAAGGCTTTTTCTCAAAAATGTAGATGAATCAAGATAAGATCACATGCTTGGATTGAATGATCTGGAAAGCAATACTCGCGTTGCCGTGGAAATAAGGTTGTTTTAAAATCTAGTTCGTGTCGTCAAAATTAGTGGCTCAACGTTGCTAATTTGACTGTCAGTGGAAGACTGTCTTTTTTGTTGTCGTTCTCCTTTGACTGATGAAGTTCACATGTCACTCGGAGCGAATATTGATCTTAAGAAAGAACTGTGCTGACAAGCAGGAAGATTTGTGAATTGTCTCTCTGTCATGTGGCGTATGCCTATCAACCAGATGATCTGCTTCTGCGTAGATCGTACACGATCGTGGATTGCGGTAGGTCTATCTAGAGGC
>JAJLWK010000504.1:0-10935 GCA_030570675.1 Myxozyma neglecta | reverse complement strand
TTTTCTGTTTCTGCATTAGAACGAACTCTGTTCTACACATTTTAAAGACATTTGAGAAGTGATAATATTCACCAGTTTACTGTTTGAATAATTATTGCCATTTTCGTTTATTTGAAAATGAAATCTGTATTATGAGAAGCTGTGATAAGTGATCTTATTTGTCAACCTCATTTTACGTGGTTTTAGTATTGAGCCGTGTGTTTGTCAGCGTGGATAACTTCATAACTACCAAGGTCCTCATAAGTGCGCGGCGCATCTCCGAGAGGTTAACCCCAGGCGATGAGTAAATAAATGAAGTTGACGGGCTAGCGACCGCAATCGTAAAAATTGAAACACCACCACGAGTAGCGTTAGCATTGTAAATTGATAAACTGTAAAAATTAGGGTAGCTTATTGATAAAATGTGAATGATCAAAGCAGAATATTATGTGCTACGCGCAGAAAGTAAAATTGCGTCAACCACCGTGAGCTGGAACTTTAACAGTCCGCTGGAGACTACCAAGGTATCCGGAGCCCAACCTCTGATACCGCGAACAGCGGCCGCCGCCTAAAAAGCAAAGAGGCATAGAAAGAACACAGAAAGAAGACCCAGGATCAGGTGTTTAGAAGTAAAGAGCTATTTTATCGAATGCTAATTTAACTCTGAGCTTGGAAGTGGGTGTGCGATTTGTGATTGAAGGTCGTCGTTGGTCGACTTTGAGATTTACGTCCTTTCTGTTGCCTTTCTTTTATTTCTGCAGGCTTCAATACTTTCCGTGCTCTGACTCTTTTTTTTCGGTTTCAATTTCGTGTATTTTTTGTTTTGTCACTCTCTTTTGTTTTAGTCCTCCATCTATCTCGTCTCTTGCTTGCTCCCCAGCCGCAATGTCCGGATTTCCTAATAAGCGGCAGTGTTTTGCAAAAGGTCAGTCGGAGCCATGCTGTCCTCGGCCAGCGGTGTCTGATACATCTACCTTTTCTGAAGAGATTGACTGTCATGGATGCGACCCAGCTTTCACATCTATGAATGGTGGTGAAGAGTGCAAAGACTGCTGCTGCTGCTTTGGCTCTATCAATTGTCATGAAGAAGGCTGTTTACTATCTCCTGCAAACATTGCACAAGAGATGTCTTTTACTACACAGCAGCAGACCCTTGCTAGACAAATAAGCACTCACTCCCCTCCTGCGACTCTCACTGTCCGTCCAGATGGGACTATCTGTGACGACTCTCATTGTGAGATTGTCTTCTGTGATTTGCCCGATTGTCCGGATGAAAATGATGCCAGCGCGTGCACAGACTGTCATGACTTTGGTGAAAAATGTGGACCCGATTGCTACAGTACACCTGGTTCTTCAGTGTCTTCATCTACAGTCAGTCCTGTTTCTACTCCTATCAACTTATCTCTATCTACCACTGACGCTCGTAATGGTGTTTCATTTACGCAGCAAATTATGCAAAATCAAAAATTTTCATCCACGCAGTGTCATCATGATTATAAGCCGGATAGCAACGTCTGTCACTGGGGAGACGACTGTGCGTTTTCGTTTACATCAACTGCTGATTTAGATGCTCATTTACGTACTTCGCATATCTCTTTCTTAAACCACCAACGATTGCAAAGTGCCGAACCTATTCCTTCTCAGAATTTGGACTCGCAACAGCAAAAATTACAGCAGCAGCTTGTCCAGATTGATCAGCATCGTCTGCAACAAGAGCAATGGGGGAATAATTTGCAGCAACAGAAAGAAAAGCTATTGCAGCAACGCGAGGAGCAACAGCTTCAAGCACAACAAGCTCAACAACTTCAACAAGTCCAAGCTCAGGAGGAGCATCAACAGCAGCAGCAGCAGCAGCAGCAGGCAAATTCTACATTTGCTTGCCAATGGGACTCCTGTGGGATTGTTTTCAATGGTTTAGAGGAGCTTTTCAACCACATAAAAACTTTTCACATCCCTAGTGCAGAGAACGTGACCTCAATTATGCCCGCTTCAACAACAACTACTACAACCACCGAAACTCTTCCTTTCCAATGTCATTGGGACCAGTGCGCTGATACTACGATTAATCCTTCAGGATTTGATGAGCATTTACTTGGACATCTTTCGACTTCTGGACCACCTTTGCAGTGCGAATGGGATGCATGCAATGTCACTGCATTAACATCTGGCTCTTTAGTGTCTCATGTTGTTCATGATCATGTTCCGAACATTCCACTAGCGGCTATAGAACCTCAAATGCAGCCACCAACACAGCACAAGCATTCACATCATGGTCTTCATGACCCATATCTTCAGAGTAATGGAACGCTCACGCATTCTCATCACCACCATCATCATTTTCCTATTTTAAACAGTGACTCTTCTGAAGATGTGGAGCATAAGTGTCTTTGGGATTTAGGAAATGACACCACATGTGACAAAATCTTTGAGACAACACATGCCCTTTCTGAGCATATTATCAGCGAGCATGTTGGATCTCGCAAACAAGAATATACGTGTATGTGGAAAGACTGTGAACGAAATATTCGGCCATTTTCCCAGCGTCAAAAAATTATTCGACATCTACAAATACACACACGAGACCGACCTTTCAGCTGTACAGTTTGCGGTAGAAAATTTGCCGAACAGGTGGTACTAGCACAACATATGCGAGTTCATTCTGGCGAGAAGCCATTCGCTTGTAAGGTTTGTGGGAAGAGGTTTGCAGCGAGTACAGCTTTATCGGTTCATTTACGAACACACACGGGTGAAAAGCCGCTAAAATGTAAATGGCCAGGATGCGGGCGAAGTTTTTCCGAGTCTTCAAATTTTTCAAAACATATGAAAACACATACAGCGGACAAAAGATTTAAATGCGAATTTGAGGGATGTGGAAAGGAGTTTTTAAGGCACGATCAATTACTGCGACATTGGAGGATACATGATTCGGATTATCGAGTGGCAGTGACGGATCAAAAGCTACGATCAAAGGGGGCGTAAAAAAGGAAAAAGCAAATTTATATCGGCGGGTGGATTGGATGTTAATGGTAATCAATCCAGGTTTTCGGCTTATGCTACTTGAATTTTAATGTACATATGGGCTATAGACAAAAGACTACTGTTGCAATTCGCTTAAAAGTTATGCAGTTTAGAGATGACAGAGTAATTTCAAAAGTTGTGAGATTATTTGATCTGTGTGTTCAAGACTACTTGATATGTTCCCCAATTATTTCCTATTCCAAAGCGCTTAGAGCATAATAAAGGCTTCCGAGTTCCGAGCTCCGACAACGGCTTAATTTTGTGCAACGGTCTGTTTTTCGAGTCATTCAAATAACTATACAATTCAGAGAGAATGACTCTGCGGACACGGGTATTGAACAGCAGGTTCTTTGCCTCGGTCCGGTGGAGAAAGCTGGTCCTCGGTGCGCCGCACTCCACGGGGTTAGAGTTACATGCTGCGCGATGGGATTCTGAAGATTCAAGTGTTTATTCATTACTCAGTGAATTTGTAGCAACGATTGGAAACAGTCTAAAATATAGTAGCAAATCCGTATTCAACATCAAAATAAGTACTAATGGATAGAATACCCACCGGATGAAGTATCGGGACTGAACTCTGTCTGCTGCCGGACGAACGCTTCCAAACGCTCCCAACGCGGGGATGCCCCGCACGCACGTGAAGCGCATATAACTCTCGCCGGCCGTCCGCAGTTCAGAACATTTTTCAACTCCATCCCATTCATATTCATCTTCAGCTTTGATTAATTTTGGCATTTGTATTGCTGTTATTTGCATGCCCTTAATGCTTCGCGTATCCTCCAGATCTGTTGTAAATCACCAGATACCAATGGTAAATCACTTCAGCGAGTTGAATACTATGGCAATACTAACAAAGGTTGATTCAGATTACCAAAACACAGACTATTACCAGGTCATTTACTACTTCGAAGCTGACCTTGAATGCTTCTGCGGCATCGGTCCCCAAGCCGGAAGAACATGTCTACGTAGAAGATATGTCGGCAGGAAAAATGCTTCGCTTCCAAGAGTCTTTGCCAAAGTTACCAGTGCCTACTCTTGAACAGAGTGCCCAAAGATATTTGAAATCAGTCAGTCATTTGGTACCTAAAGAGCAGTTTGACAAGACTGTGTCTATTGTTGAAAAGTTTATTTCACCAAGTGGCGACGGACCAGCGTTACAAAAGAAGTTGATTGCAAAGGCAAATGATCCAAAAGTCAAAAACTGGGTTTATGACTGGTGGAACTCAGCAGCTTACATGGCTTACCGTGATCCTGTTGTGCCTTATGTTTCGTACTTCTACGGTCATAAGGATGATAGCAAATATACCTCTCCCGCGGCTAAAGCGGCAGCAATCTCAACTGCCGTGTTGTCTTACAAGAATCTAATTGATACCAAAGAGCTTGAACCCGATTATATGCGGAAAAAGCCAATGTGCATGGACTCGTTCAAATGGATGTTTAACGCTTCGAGAGTAGCTGCTCCTGGTGAGGACTACTCTGTTAAGTTTGCACCTGAAGATCCCGAGACTCAAACTATCACGGTTTTACGCAAAAACAGAATCTACAGTCTTCCTCATGTTGTCGATGGAAAGCAATTGTCGACTGCCGAGTTGGAATCTCAATTGAACAAAATCATCAAAGACGCAGACAGCAAAGGTCTTGGAATTGGCATAGGTGCATTGTCTTCGGCAAATAGAGACGATGGTGCAGTATATCGTGAGCATTTATTTGCTGCTGGACCGCATAATAAAGAGCTTTTGAAGAAAATGGAGAGCTCCTCATTTGTTTTGGCTTTGGACGATGCTGCTCCCGAAAGTTATAACGAGCGTGCTCATCAATTCTGGCACGGTGACGGACAAAATAGATTTTATGATAAACCTTGTCAGTTTATCGTTTGTGATAACATGGTTTCTGGATTCATGGGCGAGCATTCCATGATGGACGGAACTCCAACTTGCACATTGAACGATTATGTTTGTGATGTTTTGGCAAAGAACAAGGTTGATCACGGTGCACCTGCTTCAGAAGCTCGTGCTCTTGCCGAGCCTCAGGAGCTTGAGTTCGCTGTTGATGAAACTTTGAAGGCTGATATTGAGGCATCGAAGAAGGCCTTTAAAGACGTCATCGCACTGCATGAATTAGAAGTTAATGCATACAAGAAATACGGAAAGGAGACTGTGAAACAGTTTAAATCATCTCCTGATGCTTGGGTTCAACTTTCATTCCAACTCGCATATTATAGAAAACACGGATATGTACGACCGACTTATGAATCGGCTACTACTCGTCAATATCAGCTTGGTCGAACTGAAGTCTGCAGATCTTGCACGCCAGAGGCATTTGCATTCGTCAAGGCTATGGATGATGCTTCAGTTGATGCATCCACTAAAATTTCTCTGGCAAGAACTGCGTTGGCGGCACATGTATCTTATATAAATAGCGCAACGGCTGGTTACGGCTGCGACAGACATTTCTTTGGGTTAAAGAATTTGACGGATAAATCAAAACCTTTACCCGAATTTTTCACTGACCCTACTTTTGGATTCAGTTCTACTTGGATCATGAGTACTTCACAGTTAAGCAGTGAATACTTTAATGCTTACGGCTGGTCCCAAGTAACCGATGAGGGATATGGAATTGCATATATGATCCAGAAAAACTCGCTGCAGTTCAACGTTGTCTCAAAGAAAAAAGACTCTCCAGGTATGGCTAAGCAGATTGGAAAGGCTTTGGATGATATGGAGGAGTTATTTGCAAAGGAGTTAGCACCCAAGGCTAAGCTGTAAATGTCTATAGATACAAATCTAGTAAGATTGGAAACGAATCAGTGCACATATTGCAAGATGAAATGATAATGTATTTTATCTTGCTAGTAGAAAACTCGACTTTTGAATGCCAAAACGCCTTTATGAAAGAGAGAACCCAAATACAAAATAAGAAGGTTACAGTAATCAGTCTTCAGCAAATCTAACCTTTCTCGTGCCGCTAGCAGCAAAAGATTTTTTGCTAGAAGCAGGTTTGTCAAAGGGAACTGCGTCAGAATCAGCATTATTGTTTTTTCCTTTTCGTTTCGCCTTTTTGATATCCATTTTCTTTTGCTCAAGTTTCTGCACTTTTGCTTGTTCACGTTTCTCAATCTCTTTCCGTTTAGCTTCTCTGATTGCTTCCAACTCTTTCGCTCTCTCGATCTTTGTCGCGTGAACTTGGTCCATTCTAGCTGTAACAATGCTCAACACTTTTTGTAAAGTATCTTTATCGTCGGCAAATTTTTTCCCTTTTTTACCGCGCTTATGAACAATTCCAGCTGGTTTCAACGCCGTATTTAATTGCATCGCCTCTGACAGTTTCTTCCCACTCTTCAATAACTCCTTCGCATCTCTAATTGACTTATTCTTCGCCATCTGTGCTTTCTTATCAATTCGCACATTTCCCAAAGCTCCATGTGTCTTGACTTGTTTCCTCGCTTTACGAGTTAACCCATCTTTTTGCCCCGCGGGACGGATATGTGAGGCCATCGCGTTCGCGGCTATTTTGTCAGAATCAGGACGAGCTTTAACCATAGGCTTTTGGCCCCGTGGTAAGCCTTTTCCGGGCTTTTGTTGGCGTTTTTTGACGGCCATTTTTCGTGGTGTTTGCAAGTTGGTAGGTGGATAGTCGATGGTATGTAAGTATGGCGACCATCAAAAAAATTGAGATCGACGCAGGGTAAGTTGGGACGTTTATGTAATATTTTCTTATTATTACGAAGCAGACCAAACCAGAATTATTTTCTATCGGTCTTACGGCTAATTACGCTCGAAAAGCCTTCAAAACGTGAAATACAGAAGAAAAAAAATACGAAAATTGAAAAAAAAAATTGCTAGATCTAATAACTTTCAATCAAAATAGGCAGCCAAATTTCATTCTAAAATTACGTGCACTTTAGATACAGATAAAAATAATTTCTAAACACCAAACCTTTTCGTCCATCAAAAACAGCATTAAACCATCAACTTTTCAAGCTACACAGTGTATATTTCTAATCAAATCCAATCCAACCATACTTTTGCGACACTGCATGCGACTAACTTTTCAATACAAAAAAAAAAAAGAATCAATTTATAAGCCATGGCCTGCTGTCTAATAGATCTGGTACAGAAGGTTGACAAAGTAACTTTTGATGCAAAACATTTAAAGCCTTCAACGCGTCCTTCTCCTGAATAACGCAAGAAATATTGATTTCGCTAGCGCCCTGACTGATCATTTCAATGTTAATTTCAGCTTCAGCGAGAGTCGAGAACATTCTACCGGCAATACCGACTAATTGCTTCATTTGCTTGCCGACGAGACTGACGATGGTCATATTGCGAATAACGTCCACTGTTCCAAGACGTTTAATTTCGTCGACGGCAGCATGTAAATCTTGGTCGCGCATTTCAGAGTGAAGAGCCATGGAGACATGTACTTCAGAAGTAGAAATGAGATCGACGACGATCTCATGTTTGTGTAAAATGCCGAAGATTTCGGCCATAAAACCGTGCGAGTGGAAACGTTTGTTGGAGTGTACGTTGATGACTGTGATGTTTTGCTTGGTTGTGACGGCAGTAGGTTCTTTCTTCTTTGCGTGAAAAAAACCGGAGGAGATACGCTCGAGCGCGGTAGGTGGGTGTGGCGGTGTGACGTCGCCCTTGCGAGATATGTTGTCTGGGTAGATGATGGTTCCATCGCCAGATGGGTTCTCAACGTTCTTGATACGAATGGGGATATGTGCTCGAATGACTTGCTCCATAGTAAATGGGTGAATGACTTCAGAACCGTAGTATGTCAATTCAGCGGCCTCGTCAGGTGTGATCATGGGGATAAGACGAGCGGTAGCGACTTTTCGAGGATCAGCGGTGAAAATACCGTCGACTTCTTTCCAGACTTGTAGTTCATCAGCATTTATACCAACAGCAGCCAATGCAGCGCAAAGATCAGTGTATCCGCGTCCGATTGCTTCTAACAGACCACCAGGTACTACACCAAAGTATCCAGTGATAACAGGAACTCTGTCGCCGCACTCTTCAATTTTTTTTGCAATTTCAGTGGCAATGTGGTCGTAGAAGGACTGATCAATGCCAGATTTTGAGTTGTAGCCAATGGGAATAATGGAGTCGAGATTGACGTATTGAGCAGGCACGCCACGGTCATTCAACAACGACGCCATAAACAGACAGCTAAGTTTCTCGCCAGCGCCCATGATGCTATCTTTAGTACGCGGACTGATTTCATCAATGACTTGAGCGGCGCTGAGAAATCTTGCTAATAAATCGCATTCTTGATTTATTTTGTTTTCAAGGTCTTCGAGAATGGACTGGTCTTTAATTAGTTTCCGGGAAGTAGCTAAATGGTCTTCGCGGATGACGTCGACGACATCGATGTGTTTGGTGGAGCCTTTCTTCAGAGCGCATTCTGCGGCTTGAAGCAGTCTGCGAATGAAGTTAGCAAGTACAAAGATTAGCAGTCATTTAAAAGAACACGTACCGGTTAGTCGTTCCCTCTGCTTTTGTGTCTGTACTTCGCGCAGAGCAGACAATTGCCACATGATTTGTTTTGGCATAAACACTGTAAATATCTAATTAACAGCAGTCCAAGATTATTATATAAAAAGACATACGAAACGATATTATCGACAATTTTAACTGGGAACTTGCCCACACTGGTTCCACCAAACTTCTGAATAACCCAAGTTGGCTCGTCTAGTGTCTGGCTACTGCTCAGTCCGCTTTTGAAGCCATAACTTCTGTCGCTAGCCGACGAAGCCGGTCTGCTGCTGTCTGGGTCTAATGCCGGCAGAGGTGCCATGTTTAACGCAGATATGTAAGACTATAGTACACACAAAATACAAAAATAACCAAATGAGTAATTTTGTAAATTAAGCAGTCTTTTTTTCTTCTATAAATAAACAGAAAAAGACTCTTGTCAAAGCACAATGCTTTCTGAAAACCACGAAGTTCGGGGATTGTGCAGATAAAAAGCCCCGAGAAATGACTCAAAAGTCTTTTTTCAGTACGCAACCCTTATTCCGGTAAGCACTCATGCTTCTTTCGCCCCCTGAGATTTTCTTCTTCCCATTGTACCTAGCTTTAAGCAACACCTCACTGCTTTGTAAAGCACTCTTTTCCTCGTATTGTTGTGATTTTGTATTACTTGCTTACAGATCTGTGAGTCAATGCCTTTTTCAGAGGACGGAAAAGGAGCTGTACGCGTTAGCGACGCGGCTAACGACCTTCGCGCGCGCATCGGCAGCAACGGCCACAGCAACGACATCGCGTCAAGTCCGCGCTCAGACAGATCGGATAGATCACATTCGAAGTCTAGTCACTACAGACATTCTTCTGTAGATACTGACCGACCTCGAGAAAGGGATCGCGATCGTGAGCGTGATAGATCTCGCGAGCGACGACGGAGAGATAGGTCTAGAGAACGCAGAGATAGAGACCGTGACAGAGACAGAGAGCGGGATAGGACCAGAAACAGATCAAAATCGCCTACTTCTGATGGCGATCGTCGTCGTGACGATGATAGATACCGACGTGACCGAGACGACAGAAGAGACCGCGACGACAGACGTTCTCGAGAACCTGAGCGAGACCGGGACCGGGAACGCGACCGTGATCGTGATCGTGATCGTGACCGTGACCGTGACCGTGAACGCGAGCGAGAAAGAGAACGTGACCGTCCCCGCAGAGATGAGCGAAAAAGTGAAAAGAAGGAGACTCCAAGAGAGCAGTAAGTTTTCTACTCATTGAATCTTTGAACCATATTAATTGATCAAAATAGATCTCCTCGACGCACCGAAGACGAGCGTGACCAACGCACAATTTTTGTTCAGCAACTTGCAGCTCGTTTACGAACAAAAGAACTGATTGCTTTTTTTGAGCAGGCAGGTCCAGTTCGCGATGCTCAGATTGTCAAAGATCGCATTAGTGGACGATCTAAGGGGTAATTAATTTATCGAAGAAGCCTATATGAGTTTAAGACTAATTTTTGTTTCTAGTGTTGGATATGTCGAGTTTAGAGACGTTGAATCTGTGCAAAAGGCTATTAACATGACTGGCCAGAGACTTCTTGATATCCCCGTCATTGTACAACTGACCGAGGCTGAAAAGAACAGATTAGCCCGTGCTGAATCTTCTGCGTAAGATACCATAATTTTAACTATAGTTTCTTCTTATCTAACATATAGACAGTAACGCTCAGCAAGCATTGGAACAACAACGACAAATGTTGGGTGGCAATCACGTTTACAATCGTTTGTATGTCGGTAATATTCACTTCGCCATTACTGAGTCCGATTTGAAACAGATTTTTGAATCTTACGGTTCTGTTGATTTTGTTGTTTTGCAAAAGGACGAAACTGGTGTTCGCTCAAAGGGGTTTGGATTCGTTCAGTAAGTCTTACTTTGTTTGTCTTTTGGTGATGTATATTAACTCATACAGATTTGCCGATAAAGAAAGCGCACAGTCTGCGTTAGAGCTAAATGGTTTTAAATTAGGTGGGCGACCTATTAGAGTCGGTCTTGGAAACGAGAAAATCAATACAGAACCTCCAGATCTTCTTTTACAGCGTCTAAGCGGAGGTCCTGGTGCCGAGATTCCATCCTCGCTGGCTGCCATTACTTCAGGAAGCAGTTCGGCTGTTCTTGATCTTCGATCATCGCACGGCGGACATCGCGACGATAAAAAACCTACAGGTGCTCTTGCTTCTGCATTGGACGATTCTGATGTTTCGGGTGTATCCCTTAATTCTGCTTCTAGGGAAAGTCTTATGAAGAAACTTATGCGCGAAGAAGATGGACTTTCTGTGCAAGAAGTGACTCCTCCTCCTAGGAAACCAACTACTAGTGTACAAGTAACTCGATGTATTGTCTTGAGCAATATGTTTGATCCAGCAGAGTACGTTTTCCTTTTTCTGAATCGATTGACTATTTACTAACG
>JAJLWK010000503.1:0-10970 GCA_030570675.1 Myxozyma neglecta | reverse complement strand
GCTACTTGTGCACCTCGAGAAGTGACAAATGGCCCAATTCTCCCAATCTTATCTTCACTAAATCCATAAAAGTAGAATACGTGACCATTTAATAGCTGAGATTCCCTGTCGAAATCCTCATCACTCGTCTCCCTGACTTCTGATGTTAACACAGCATTGTCTGCCGGAATGATTTCAAAAGGGTTGCCATTCGGTTCATTAAGGTTGCTTCTATCACGTAGAGGTTCATCGATTCTGCTGGATGAAGATTGAAGCATTATTGAATTCCATGTACTATCGGACTTTGTTCGCGCACCTCGTGTCAATTTTTTTGGTACATCACGAGAATCTGTTTGTGCATGAGAAATTTGAGGAAGATATACATCATCGTAACTCTTCGTCACAATCTCCGCAAGATTAAATTTCCATTGCTCTTCAGTCAAATCATAAGAAAATAACTCTACCGGAGCTAAACCACCTCTCTTCTTACTTGCTTCGATCCAAAGAGGAGATACTGTGCGTATCTTTCGTTGTTTGGCAAATTCATACTTTTGCCCTTTTGCATGGAGCGACACCAAAATATCAGTTTTTGAAGTCAGATTTGATGTGTAAGTACCCCCATTTTCCTGAATGTATTGAATTGCATATCCGCGCTCTGGCTCTACTAAACCACTAAGCGAAATAGTGTACTGTTTGAACATCTTTCGATTTCCGTATTGCCGTAACTCAGTAACAATATCAATATCAATTCCATTCATCCATCGCTCATAGAGCTTGGGAATGAAATCTATATCGAGAAACATGACATCAGATCGTTTGCGAAATGCGTAGCTATATTTTGGAGAGGTCTTTCGAAAAGGTTGCAGGTTGACTATAAGATGAGTGACGCTGTTCATGAGATTGTCACAAGGTTTTCCTCCCATGCGAGAACATTTTCTGTTTAACTCGTCCTGTTACAAACTTAGCTTTAAGAGAATCAACTCCAATCAAGACCTACTCGCATTCCAGATTCGATTCCAGTGGTGCAGATAACAAATCCGAGTAGTGGTCGTTTCTTTGTGATCGCCTCTTCCTCGTCCGACATTTTTGAGATATTAATTAAATAATTTTAATCTTGAAATTTGAAATTAAATGAATCACATCAGATTATAGTATTGAACGAATATTCGCGTCCACTAAAATGATTAAGATGACTATTAGACACCTTTAGTCGAATTATATAGAATTATGGTAAGCCGCACCTTCACTGATTATAGGGAGAGCATACGTATCAAGCCAAAATATATAATCGTGAAAATAGCTGACGGTCTGTTAATACAATTATAATGCTTCTAATAGATGTACGGGTTTTAACCATAATTGATTACATTGCTTGCTCTGTTTAATTATGAGCATACGTAAATAACTGGCACTTTATTCAGAAACTTAAAAAAAGTCTAAAAATTCTTCTTTCATAGTAAAGACTGGCTGCGTTTAGTAACGATCGCAATAACAAAACCTCGTGAGGAATGTCAGAAAATCAGTGTCTTCCTAAAATGCTGGTCAACGTTTAGGGATCTGCGAGAATGAAGTTTTTGAAGCTCTTTATGAATTGTTTCTATCGTAGACTGCTTGGAATGTTAAGTGCCGCGCGGCTTGAACTTTAAAATACGCGATATCCACAAAACTATAACTATCTGATAGCTACGTATCTCGAACTTGCAATGATTTTAATCGATTTAAGGAACAATCTTTAATCTCTAAATTTTTCTGAAGCCGGAGGCCAAAATTCAGTTGAAACAGATTTGACTGGGAGAGGCTGTCCTGTAGCTTCGAAATTAAGTCTATCGAATTTACGCCTCAAGGTGAAATGTGAAGTTAATTCCGAGGTCAAATTGTCGTTATTTTCCTCGCCACGCACAAACTTCGTTTACAGTCTGATATGTCATACAATGTCTCCAGAAGACCACGAAGCGCAAGAACACGAGGCCTCTCGACTTTTAGGCGATACGCCTTTATCGTTCACGGAAGATGAATTGATTGATGTTGAGGAACAAAATGAGCTGGCAAACGGTGCTTTGATAACTATTTTCTTATCATTATATGTTGGTGTCTTCCTGGCAGCATTAGATGGAACAATTGTTGCGACTTTGCTTTCGCGAATTGCCTCTGACTTCAATGAACTGAAATCTGTATCTTGGATTGCTACAGGTTATCTTATTGCACAAGCGGCTGTACAACCTTTGTATGGAAAGCTATCTGACATTTTTGGACGCAAACCTCTTCTTTTAATTGCTAATGTAAGTTAGCGCCTGAAAAAATGAACCATTTTTAATGATTTCTAGATTTTGTTTGGAATTGGCTCTGTTTTATGTGGTGTTGCGCCCAACATCTGGTTTTTGGTTTTTGCTCGCGTCGTAGCCGGTGCAGGCGGAGGTGGACTTACCACGCTCAGTGCAATTACACTAAGTGATGTCGTATCACTGCGTCAGCGCGGCTTGCTACAAGGTATCGGTAATGTTTTGTACGGCTGTGGGGCGGCTTTCGGTGGTATTGTTGGAGGTATATTAACCGAAACCGTTGGCTGGCGCTGGACTTTTGCTATGCAAGGTCCTATTATTGTTTTATCCATTGCCGCAATTCAATTAAATCTAAAGTTACCACCTAAAGAAGGAAACAAGGAATTACTAAAACGGATTGATTTTTTCGGTTCAATTACGCTAGTTTTCGGCTTATGCCTGTTTCTTTTTTCTGTTAGTGTTGGAGGAACATACTTCCCGTGGAAGTCAGCTGTTGTCGTTTTGCCTTTGGGATTGTCTGCAATTGTTCTAGGCGGATTCGCGTATATTGAACTTTATATTGCTGCTGAGCCTGTGATTCCTTTAATTCTGTTAAAAGATCGTACGGTGGCAGGATCGGCTTTTACTTCGTTTTTCATGACTCAAGTCTACTTCTCAAACATTTTCTATACAGCGATTTATACAATTTCTGTCAAAGGCGAATCTGCCACTAAATCTGGCTCTAGCTTGATTCCGCAATTTATTGGTAGTGCCCTTGGGTCTTTAGTTTGTGGAATTTATATGCGATCGACTGGTAGATATAAACTTATGTCTTATCTAGCAGGATTTTGTCTTCTTTCGGGTTCATTACTACTCTGCACTGTCGGCGTTGATTCAAATACTACAATAGTAGGTGCTTACTTGTTTTTGCCCGGATTTGGTGGTGGACTTTTCCTTACTATTACGCTTGTGGGACTTATTGCCGCTGTCCCCTATGAGTACCAGGCGGTCAGTACGTCTATCCAATACGGTTTCAGAGGTGTAGGCTCGACGATTGGAGTTGCAATTTCTGCCGCTATATTCCAAAACGTTTTGAACGCCCGATTGTATGAACGTATTACTGGACCTGGTAGTGACGAAATTATCGATCTGGTCTCCGAATCTGTTGAAAACATAAACAAGATTCCTGAAGTATTTAGAGCTAGTGTTACTCAGAGTTATTTGGATTCTTGCCGTGCTGTATTCTTTTCTAGTGCTTTAATGGCATTTCTCGCCGCAGTTGCTAGTTTGTTTATGAAAGAACATGTTTTGCATAAAACTGTGAACAGGTCAAACTGATTCACTTTTTATGATTCAGTCCTCTTTATAATTTTTCTGCAAAGTCTTTCTCTCTGGATTTGTGATGATGCTGTCCATTTGTGTGTATAGAATCAATTGGGCATCTGTCGTCTGAGGCATAGACTTTTTCTAGAACTGCTTTTACTGAAAACATTTAATTCGAATCATAGACTTTTTTCTAGAACTGCTTTTACTGAGAACATTTAATTTGAATGTTACGAACTTTTGCCGCACCGCAGTAAATTGTAATAATGAGGATTAAGGATGCAAGTGGTTGTTATGGATAGTATCAAAAAAGCGAATCAGGTTCCCACATCTCATGACTTCATAAAATAATATAAACAGTGTATTCTATATTACAAAAGCAAGATGTTCGTGATTTTTCTGTCAAAACCGGTAAAACTTACCTGTCTTGAACTCGGGCCTTCCTTCAACAGCACAAAGGCAGCTTTATTGCCATCAAACCGCAAAGTTTACTATCGCAAAATATATTAACTTCTCATAATCTATTTGTAAACATAAAGTCCAGATTTTCAAAAGTCAGTTTCACAGTTCACATTAGAGGTTACACTAAAAGTCAGGAAATATGTCAACAGGTTTCAGGGTCGTGAGATCTACGAGTCATTGTCAGTGCCGCTGAGCGACTCATTCGGCGCACTGAACAGCAGTGGTGACGCTGTACTAAACAAAGAAAATATAAACAAACCTACTAAAGTTACAAAACTTTGATGCGCAATAAATATCACTATCAGTTTCGCCTGCCCCAAACATTATGGGTGCCGCGCTCGTAGATAGAGTACCAGTTAGCCATTATAACCAGGCATTGTTTTAAGCTACCAACTTAAAACCATAGAGTAAAGTACTTAAAGAACAGAAGATCTATATGATTCACATTTATCAAATTTGACCATAGCATGCTTCTATCGGTGTAATTTGATCTCGGATGCTTACCTCTATTGAGACACGTGATCTTGCGCCATTTTCATCGGCGACTGTGTATTCTAGAGACTAATCACACTTTTCGACAAGCACTTTATTTTCGACGCTACAGAAGACTCGCTTGTGACCGATCATAATAAATAAAAAAAATTGAAGGCCGACGCCAATGGGGCAAAGAAACTCGAAGAAAGCTTGGTATGATTAACAGAGAATCGTTCCAAAAACAACGAATTTACTAGCTCGCGAAATACTTATTTGTTATGCTTTTATTCACATCATCCCTCATAAGCACAGCTGCCAAATTATCTTTCGGCGTTCTCAATTATAGTGAGGAATAGCAAATGGTTATGATCACCTTATTTGGCATTCTGCTTGCTAACAAAAAAGGGTTCACAATTTGCAACCCAACCAACTCTCTGCTTATGACGCCAAATTGTATAAAACGGTGGCGCGATTGCGCCATAGTGAAGCTAAACTAATTGTAACTAGCGTACAAGTGACTCACATAGATTTAAACATTTCCACGTGCACGAGTCAGCGTGCGCTTTAACTAAATACGGTTAGCAGTGCAACTCAGGAGTAATTAAAGTTTGAACCCCGTAGAATTGCTTGCTTCGAATTGCAAACGTCCGGAACTTACTGCTGCTCAGCTAATCTGATTCTGCTTTCTCAAATAAATATCCTGAAAGCTCTCCTCTTCTTCACTTTAACCTATACCAGCATTTTGCATCATGGCTTCAAACTCACCAGTTGCTAAGTCGATGGGTAAGTGAAATAATATGAACTACTTATCTCTCTATGAATATTGACATATTGCTGTTATATAGATAGTACGCGTCTCGAAGAGAAAGCTGAACTTTCAACCGTGGGTGCTGATCAATCATCTCAAAATAGCAATTTTGTCTACATAGAGGATAATGAAAAAGACCCTGATGTGATTTTGAAACATTTACTCAAAATGGGAACTGACAGTTGGACTGCTGAAGAAGAAAAGAAAGTACGAAAAAAAACCGATATACGAGTAATGATTTGGGCCTGTATCATGTTCTTTTCTCTTGAGCTTGACCGTGCAAATATTAGCAATGTTCTTACTACGGATTTTTTGGAAAATTTGCATATGACGACTCAAGACTACAATCTCGGGCAGACTTTGTTTCTGATTTGCTTTTTGGTTATGGAAATTCCTTCACAACTTGTCATTCGCTATCTCGGACCGGAGGTTTGGCTACCAGTCATGATGTCAAGCTGGGGGGTCATTGCAATGTCGCACGCTTTTGTTAAAGATCGTGCCTCATATTTAGTTCTTCGTGCTCTTCTTGGTGTCTGTGAGGGAGGATTCATTCCAGGTCTTGTGTTGTATCTCTCTTCTTTCTATAAATCACATGAACTTGCCGTTCGTTATTCATGGATCTGGAGTGCATCTTTGTTTACCGACATCGTTTCTTCTTTGTTAGCTGTTGGCATTCTACAGATGAAAAATGTGAATGGATGGTGGGATTGGCAATGGCTATTCCTGCTTGAAGGCTTACTTACTACTGTTATTGGAATTTCGACGGCTTTTGTTATGCCCTCTGTTAGGAAAAAGAATATCTCTCGCATTTTTACTCCGAGAGAAGTTGCCATTCTTCGCGCGAAACTTTTATTGGACGATGAATCAAAAACTAGCGCTTTGGAGCGTAAGCGTCATTTCGATTTTGATATCAGAGCTATTGTTATGTCTTTGTTTGATATTTACTTGTTCCCATTGTACTTTCTTGGCTTTTTTGGGTTTATTCCTTCCATTCAAGGACGTCAATATCTTACTATCAATCTGAGGGCCATGAAATTCACTACTCTGCAAAGTAATTTACTCGTCATACCCGGATCTGCACTTTGCATAGTATGCATGCTTATTGTTTCAAAAATCTCAGATCGGAAAAAAATCAGATGGATTTTCCCAATCATTGGATCTCTATGGGTTATTCCAAATTTGATTGCGCTCATTGCTATGAGCGATACTGTCTCTCGCTGGTCTCGCTATGCGTGTCTGAGTCTCATCATTGGCTATCCATACTTTCACCCAATTATGATCGCTTGGATATCTCAAAACTCGAACAGTCATGAGCATCGTACGCTTGCGGCTGCTTGGTATAATATTTTCGTTCAGTGCGGCAAAATTGCCGGTTCTAATATTTACCAAGCTAAAGACAAACCGTTCTATCGTACTGGAAATTCTGCTTTAATTGGAATTGCAGCTGCAAACGCACTTACAGCTGTTGCTGTCAAGACTTTATATGCTTTTACTAATAAACGGCGCGAAGCGAAGTTGAATGCAATGACGTTTGAGCAGATTGAGGAATATCGGAACAATACTAAAGATAAAGGAAATCATAGACTAGATTTCAAGCTTTATTCTTAATTTTTTAGATTCTGTATTATATCCTATGATTTTGTTTATTACTTTATTTCATGTTGCCTATCAAGCTTCGGTCTTGGTTTTAAAAGTTGTTTATGTGCTTGGGTATAGGCGTTTACTGTTTTATGCATACCTCAAGAAAATAGAGTTTCAAATCAATTATTTAACTTGTTTTAACAAGCTGATCAGTAAATTATACAGATCTTTGCTCTGCAAGTCATGATAGCATATTCTGGGTGACAAGCCGCGGTCTAACGCGCGGCTTTGGTCTCAGACAAATTTGCTTTCCTGCTCGATAAAAACTATATATATACTCTTTTCAAAATCCTGCCTCAAATAAGAAAATGCCTATTAAAATTTTAAGTCTGTCGCCAATTGAATAATCATGGCTAAATGAAAATTTGGCAATAAATGACTTATGAATCAAATTGATTTGAAGATTTGCTTTGCAAACTTTTTACATTGAACATGTCTAAAGTTTGCCAAATTTTTTACCGAGGCGCGTGAATGCTCAAATTTTCTCAGCTCCAGAATAGTGAAAAGTAACTGTTTTACACCGCTAGAGTTCTTTTGCGCGTAAATATCCAGGAAAATGCGCCACACAAACAGGTGCGGCGTTGCAAAATTTTTGCCATTTTTGATTTGACGCACATAATGTGGACTGAACCAAGTTCAGTTTTTTAATGAACTTCTGCCTTTAAGTTTTCCTATTGGTGATCATTATCTCGAAGTTCATTTTCGTGCGGCACAAAAGGGCGCATGAGTGATTCAAGTTGACTCTGAATCATTACTGCTCGTTGCAGCGAGTGTAGAAATTTCTATTAGCTGACATAGCTGTCGAGTATATTCTCTTTCTGTCGGTTGTTTCTACTTTACCTTTTCATCACAAAGAGATCATGTACACCAAATAATTTAACTCTACAGTTTGATCAATAGTTGTAGTATCGCTGACAAATCCTTATTTCTTTTATGTAGAGTCTGGCACCTTTAGTCACGCGCAAAATATCTTATTAACCGATCATGATCCATCTTCCTGACAGTTTTTTTTGAGTATTGCTATTAAATCAAACATTGATTCAGTATAATATCACCTGCATATTTTTGATTAGGCTAATCTAAAGCTGAATCAACAAGCGTGCTCTTCAACGTACTGAGCCTATGTATTTAACCGTCACGTTTGTAAATGTAAGATTGTAAGAACACTAGAATCCATATCCAGTAGCATTGTAAAAGTTACATTTGGGTGAATATGTTAATGATTATTAAAGAATTTTTGAATTTTTGTTTAAACAGGTATATACTTTTTATATTGAGTTTCCTTCAACGGATATCTTATCATTCTTTGACAACTAACAAATGATGATATATATGGCTCAGTAAACTCCATTACCTTCGCTCAGCAAGCATACTCACAAGAATTTAGAGAAATTGGAAAAAACAATATCTTTCAACTCTTTAAGGCGACAGGTTAGATACCGCTACCCAGAAGACTGGAAGCAAGATTGACAGGGTAGAAACAATCATGAGATTCTATTTGAGTCCCCCTCAAAAACCAAATGGACTCAACTGTGGCCGGGCAGACGCGACGAGTAGCAGCAAGAATAGTGAGATATAGAATTGGTCATGGCTATTTTGGAAGCTACCTGCGTCAAATTATACAACACTCAGATACTCCATTTTCTGCAAATTGCTGGTGTAGCCATGGAAAGCATGATCCAAATCGTATCATTCTGAATTGCTCACTGATTGCTAATGAACGTGCTGCTATTTTACAAAGCTTACCAAGACACAAACATCACAAGTGATGACGATTCAGAGACGTTGCACTAGCTGGTTTTAGTACAAAAATTGAGATAAATAAACAATAATAAAAATGGAAAAGACAAAGCGACAGAAACTTATGAGTTTGGCAATATATACGTACCCCGTCAGATAATGAATGGCAAGAATGGCTGTTTACATGGCAGCTGCGAGCCGCATGAAACGCGGCTAAAATGGATTAGCATGCATAACTGATAATGAAAAGAAAGCGTATGAACAAATATATCAGGTCAAAACTGTCCTTAGCTGTCCGCTAACGGTATTGCAAGTATTAACTTGAAAGTACTTGCATTAAGAACTGCAAGTTTTAGTTTGAATTTTCTCGCAATAAAGTCGGGTCTGCAATTATCTGTCTAGGGCTACGAGCTCGGTCGAACGGACGGAATCCATTGCTACAGCTTCCAAATTCCAAATCAGAGACTACTTTTCTGTTTACTACATCGAAACTTTTAGTTGAGTTTTTAGGTTTTTTCCGCTTATGCTTTTCTGAATTTAAATGCATTATGACTGAAGTGGATGATTATTTCCATACATTTGATTGTTTTGGCATACATGCTCCTGATGAGCAGACTGGATTCCGTGTTATAGGAGATCCAGGTGATAATTACTTTATATACGCCGATGCTTTGTCTCGAACAAGATCTTTTATTCCTCCATATGAAGGTCACTTTGCTGCGGCTGAATCTAGATATTGCATGCTTTCCAAAGTGCGTCTTAAATTCTGAAGTGATTATATACTTTCATTAAACTTGTTCTTAGGGAATTGATCGATGTATCAAATTGGGCAAGGATATTGATCCAGTTCGTCATCGACAGCGTTACGATTGTGCATTAGATCTCGACAGATATGATTTTGCTGCTCGAGATATTATGGATATACGAAATGACTCGACTCCGGATCCTCAGGTATGTGGCTATTGAAGTCAGGCAAATTGATGCAATTTCTGCTAATCTGATTATAAACAGATGTTTTTGCTGGCTTTTTCAGCTCTCGACAAGGCTCAGAAAAAGAAATTGGGGTACAAACTCTTAAAGATGGCACTTGCAATTCATGCTATGCAAAACTCGTTTGGGGTATTGTCGATAGACAAATACATTGAAAGTGGTAACTAACAGCACTGACAGTACTCGGATATTCAACGACTTTACCGACATGAGTTGCTGCGAACAGACCATGATAATGCCGGTAGCGACGACATCAAATTAACAGTTCTCAGCAATTCTAAATGTGACTTGATCAAAATATTGAGTCCAGACGTTCTTGACAAAATTTTTAAACTACTTACATTTAAGGAAGTTTGCTTATGTAGGCTTGTTAGCAAACAATGGAACGAGCAAATTTTATACGGACTAAGTATTGGTTACGATATTGATTTCAGTTGGTATAATTGGAAAATTAATTTTGAGACTTTTTTATCATGTATGAATGCGGTCCGTGGAAGAATGAAAACCTTAGTCCTCCGCAACATAGCTGTTTCATATATCTCCGATTGTGTAGCAGCTATATTTGGATTGGAAAGAAATGACGACGCTAAGAGCAATAATGCCTATATTTATAAAAATGAGAGAGTTAATACAAATTTGGTAGCCAATCTCAAAAGGCTTGAGCTAGATTCACCCGTTTCCATATGGATGCATTTACTTCGGCAACATCATATGTTACCAGATCAAGCTAAATTACAAGCACCGTTTGACACGTTGCGGCAATTAAAAGTGCGGATAGAAGATACAGCTGAAGTTTTGAGTCTAGTCACCAATTCGAAATTTCCAAACTTAGAAGTTCTGGAAATGTCTGGGGTTTATGAAGTCTTATCAACAGTTTTTGCTGATAGATATTTGAAAAATGTTAGAGTAAATACTCCACAACGACAGGTTCGAATTCTGCGATTTGGAGGTCCTAAACCATACACGGATCATTTTCCATATAGTCAGAAATGCAAGTCGATATGTGTCTCAAGCGAAGAATTAATTGTACTTTTGAAAATGTTTCCTGAGTTGGAGGAACTCTCGCTTATTCGTTTAACAAATATGGTATATAGAAGGCAAACTCTTGAAGATGCTTCGTTCCTTGATTTGAAATTATTGACGCCACAGTTAAAGAAACTAGATCTAAGCTGGTGCGAGCTAGCTAAAGTACATGTGCAGACACCGAATACTTTAGAAATTCTGAAGCTGAATTTTGCCTCTTTGGGCTCTCTGTGGCCGTTTCTCCCCCCCAATTCAGAAGATTTGGCTGACTA
>JAJLWK010000502.1:0-10985 GCA_030570675.1 Myxozyma neglecta | reverse complement strand
AAGACCTTCAAAGTGCAAGGTTGGACGAGAAGTAGCCAAGTTGATAGGTGGTCGGCTCGCTGCCGGTGGCTGTTGCTGTAACGAAGAAGACGGAGGAGACGTCGACGAAGAAGACGAAGCATCTCGGGGATCCGCCAAAGCAGCGATATGAGCACGGGCGTGGGCAAGCTGTCGCTCAAGATCTTGCACTTGCTTGAATGAAGACATCCGTCTCGCTGAGTCTTTGGTAAAAGTACATTTGAGCATCCGCGATGTACACTCCGAGCATGCAGCAACCTCAGTCGCATCACATTTGACCTTTCTCTCTCGGCACGCATCGCAGGATGGATCCTTTCTGCGCTGCCTAAATGGCCGTCTTTGGTGCTGCTGTGACGGCTGCTGTTGCTGTTGCTGCTGTTGTTGCTCCTGATGTTGTTGTTGTTGTTGCTGCTGATGATGTTGTTGTTGTTGCTGCTGCTGCTGCGTTTGTGGTAGCTGAGATTGTTGCTGTTGCTGCTGGAGAGGAAGTAATCGCTGTGGTGCAAGCTGCGGATGGTGAAGATGGGGTTGCTGTTGCTGTTGCGGTTGCGGTTGCTGTTGCGGTTGCAAAGGCACTGGCACCGGCACCGGCACCGGCACGTACGTTCCAGCTACAGGGCCATTAACCGAATTTTGGACAGAACCCGGGCCCTGTGCAGAAGCATACGGAGGAGCAAAGGCAGTCCCATATCCGTAGAACCCCTCCATCTGGTGACAAAGTCCCTTCTCGGCGAGGCGTTTACTTGGAAGACGTCGAGAAATAAGGGCTTACTGGCGCAAAAATCCGACATAAGCCACATGTATCAGCCTTCACTTCAGCCACTGGCTCCGGCTCCGGCTCTGCTGCCGAACTCGCCGCGAACCTTCTTTCTGTCGTCCGTCGCTAATATTAGATAATCGGCCGTACCTTTCTTTTCGCCGTTTTCAGTTTTTTCGATGGCAACATGCTTTCCGTCAACCGTGTTCGCATAACTCATGTTTTTTTCCATTGATGTAATAAGCATTCAAATCCTTATTTGAAGCAGTTTTTTGATCTGTGTAGCTCTTCGGCTTTGAATGTATTGGCAGATATCGCAATCGCTGGTCAAGGGAAGCGCTACTCGTTCCATTCATCCACGACTTTTAATGATAAACATTTCCACCACATCTGTACCATTCTGTTGCAGTTACATCTATTTTGAAAAAAGTTAATAGAGCATGGTAAAATTGAATGAATTCACTATCACCGTAAATTGTGATACTCGTGCTAGTTGCTTCATTTAGTTCCCATTTTTTAGTTCCCATGTGTAATTCTTCTGTCTGTAAATGGCCTATCAAATATAATGATATATCCTCTTTTAACTAATCAAATAAACTTTGATCCTGATGAAACAATGCTATGAAAATGTTGTTGTGATTTTATCTTGCCGTCAAACATGGCATCCAAATATACCAAAAAAAGTTTGAAGCTGATAGTCTAATAGCGTGTCGAAGAAGACATTTTTGTAGAAGTTCAAAATTTCTATATTCACAACTGAACAAAATAAAAACAGAATCTAATTAAGTTCAAGTACAATATAGATGCAGAGTAAACCTGCAAGCTCCTAGAATCTGACTATGACTGAGAAAGCGGCTACATCTGTGCAACGTCAGCTGAGGACCCAAAACTGCAGGAGCTGCGCAACAAGCAAAGTCGTTTGGCATTGTTCAGGTTTTTACAAACAGAATTTTATAAATGTAATATAAATTCTGTCTAATGTCTGCTAACTTTGAAAAAATTGAGTACTTTCAAAAGTTCGTGACATAATGACTAGAACCCCTAATATTTAATTGTAGCCTGTTTCTATTTATCGTAACACATTACTATAATACATACTTCCGTTTAAAAAAAGATATATTTTACAGATATTATTTCACTAAAAATCACGCTAAAGTTCTGCTCACATTTAATTGAATCCGTGCAGGCTGATTCAATCTCTCGAAAATCAGTCATATACCAAGGCAATCAAGTCTTCTCAATATAAATCTAAAGCAGCTGTTATATTTAACGTCGCCGTCAATAGTTGATATCGCTTCCCTTCAAGCTCTAAAATTAAAGTGTATTATATTGTAGCAAATACCTATGTTTAAATATTCACGCACACGCGATGTTTTACCACCTACAGGTTTCTGAATCATAATTAATGTTCATTTCAGGAAATGTATTATTCACGTGGCAATCTATTAGGGTTAATTGCATGTGAAAACTTGTATAATATAGCATTCATTCAGTTAAATACTGGAATATGGGATGAATTAGAGATGACGATAATGGTGATTAAGGTGGTGGATGTTAATTAATTAGGCTGGTTCTACTTCGCTAATTGAATAAATATTTGTGTAATTCTTAAACTCTCTCTTGCTGACATGTAAACTGATTGTTTATACTCGTAAATTCTCAACAATCTACACATCATCATCATCGTCTTCATCATCATCATCATCATCATCCATATCTCCATAATCTGCCCGTGCTTCATCAATTATCTCCAGCACCTCGCTTCGTTCACTTGTTCTTCCACGCCAGTATCTCTCAACAAAAAGTCCCAGTTCTGTAAACATTTCCTGCCCACAACTTGTACTTTCAGCACTAGCAGTAATAGCGCCCTCACCAATCAACGGAGCACTCGCTAGCCGCGGGAATCCTAAATTGGCTTTCCGGATAAAGTCCCATTTTTTGACTGCATTATCAGCTTTGCTGAATCTTGCCCACACATCATCAAGTATAGCAGCAGATGATACTTCGTCTCGAACAACACCTGCAGATCCGAAAACAGCGCGTCGATGCTGCCGCCTTTGCAGCTGCTCTTTCCGCCGCCGTCGAGCACGAGCTTCCATCCACGAATTATTGACAGAATTCTGGCCACCAATTCCTGCGTCTTGCTCTCCAACAGCAACACGAAGCTCAGATATTACTTGTCGCTCGCCAGTAAGCCCATGCGTAGCTGCCTCAAGTATTTGCGATAAATCTGCTCGAGCGGCATCACCCATGTGTACACGTGCCGGTAAAGTCAAAGTTTCAAATGCAAGATTATAAAGTCCTCCTGTAGCCCACACACTCTTCCCAACTTCGGCGACAATGTTGCAGTTGGAAGGGACGACAAGTGGTATGTATGCAGTTGCAAGTCCCGATAAAGCCAAAACCGTTTCCACCCTTGAAGCTTGATCTTCTGCATTGACTTCACTGTCCTCGAGTGCCCAAACCGCGACAGTAGATTTGGGGATATATTCATCACGTATAAAGCTCAATGCTTCGTTCGCAAAACCTCCCCAAGCCGAGTCAATGTCAACAACAACATTTACACCACCAAGCATGTCACTTTCTTCAAGCATTCCTCTAAATTGCGTTTCCAAAGCTTCTGCGCCAGCTCCATCAGCCTCGGTTTTAAACTCTTCCACACCTGTTTGAAAACCTCTAAACTCATGAGGTCTGCGGGCGGTAATCTCTGAAAATGATATTCCTTTTGCTAGTCCTTTCGGAGCATGTACGGGATCATAGACGTAGCTGTTGACCTCTAAAAGTGAACGTGGATGATGATATACACTGCAGTAGTCGGCCCAATAATGAGCATTGCTTGATACGAGCTGAGGAAGTCTTGGATCTTTGGTATTTCCTAGATTATTCAAAGCTTTGATATATGGACTTTCTTGTTTTCGTGGTTGCTCGATTTTTACTACATTTTCTGGTATAGAAGCTTGCGTGTCGTATAACTCGTTATACCTCTTTAATGAGCCATGGCCACCTGATGAATTCAGTGAAATGCTAACCAAAAAAGACTTTTGCCGTACCTTTTAAATCCCATAATAAACATCGTGGTGTGAACGTTTCCGTAACTCCATCACCTCCAAGCCCAGGTCTAAAACTAATATAATTATCGACTCTTGTTCTTGTGATTTTATCCTTCTTAGAGTTTTCTTCGTTTGCAATGGTATAATTTGTACTTGTGTCTTCTTCATACACAAAATACGCTTCTTGTGTATTGAAAAAATGCGTCGTCACATGGTTCGCGGCAGCGGAGAAGGAAAGATGGAGCAGTTCGTGCATGCCTTTTGCTTAAAGTGGTTTTTGAAGCGTGGGAATTTTTTGTATATTGAATCCAGTGCGGCGCGAGTATATGACGTAGGCCACCCCGCACTTATTATATTCCATAGTACATTGGATTGAGGATATTACGTATAAAAGTGTAAAATAATTGGTTCATCTGTATGTTTGGTAGTAAAACCATCGAATTTGGTATTGGTAAAGTTTCAAGCATCTATCAGAACGGAGCGGTGGACAGCCTCGGCCCAGCTCTACTCCGCTTTCAATAGAACCTACTGTTTTTTTAATCTCATCTCATCTCATTTCCTCGCCTTGCCTTGCCTCTAACACCAGTTTCTTTTGTTACACAATTCAAAATGCAAACAAAATTACCTACTTCTTTTCAAATTTACAAAGAGTCCGCAAAAGGGAACATTACGCTTTCCAAGACGGATTTGTACTATCTGATTACTATCAATGCACCACCTGATAATCGGTTAACCCCTGAGTTCTGTCTGGCTTTTACACATGTGCTCGATATTATTGAAACAGAGCTTCTTCCTGACGAGCAATTACCAGTTGTAACTACCTCCAGCATAGAGAAGTTTTACTCAAATGGTCTTGATCTGGATCGAGCAATGACGACACCTGGATTCTGGGATAATTCTATCAATCCTCTGTTTAAAAAGTTGCTGCAGTTTCCTACACCTTTAATTGCAATGATAAACGGACATGCCTTTGCGGGTGGGTTTATGGTTGCGATGTGCCATGATTATAGAATTATGAACCCCAAAAGAGGATTCCTGTGCTTGAACGAATTAGAATTTGGTATGTTTCTGCATCTGTCTTATATAACAATGTATTGCTAATAAATTTAGGCGCACCGCTTCCAGCACCAATGTCAGCTATTTTCAGAGAAAAGACAACTCCAGCAGTTTACCAGAAAATTGTGATTGAAGCTACCCGGTTTACGGCAGATATGGCTTTACAGCACAACATAATTCACGCAAAGGGAGCTCTTTCAGACGTTGATGACTTCATTAAATTCAACAAGATAAATAAATTTGCTTTATCCCCTTCATACGGACTCTTAAAAGCAGAAATGTGGAGGGATATTGTAAAGTATTGTGATACCTTGCATTCGGATGAGGATGCGCGAAAGGAGAAGGACAAAGAATTGGAGGCGACGCGCGTAAGAAAACGCGCGGGTTTATATGAAAACGCAAAACTTTGATAGTACAATACCTTCAGTTTTTTATTCTTTTGCCCAAAAAAAAATTGACAACCAAAATCGTAGAAGCAAGCGTAAAACGAAATACAAAACAACAAAACTGTGCTTCTAAACTATAATATATATAAATATATATAAACTCAATCCAAGTTCGTGAACCATCCCATGCATATTTATTCATCATAATCAATCAATGCTAATTTCTGTCGTCCAAGTTGCTCTTCCCAGCGCGCAACACATCTGGCCGAACAAAATTCTCGCCGAATAGGCACGCCATTGTTTTTGAGCACAAAATCCCACCACTCCATTGCATAAGCTACATATTCTATCATGTACCCTCCGCATACTCCACATGAATTCCTGTATTCAGCCATTTCATAAGCATAATCTATACGCTCCTTTTGGGAACTTAGCTCCGTTGAAGAAGACCAAGTAGCTTGCTCCTTTGATGACGCTTGGTACCGTGAGATAGTTCTTAAACAAAATTCGCTAAGAGGCGGAGCATTTGAATAGCTGCGATCGAGGTCTTTAGAATATTGAAATCGCGTCCATACTGGCTTGGTAGCAACGGCACATGAAATAAATTGCATATCACTTTTGCGTTCTTCTAAATCCGAATCAGGTCCAGTGCACAATTTTCGACTATAAAGAGCCGGACAAGCCATCAGCGGATTTGGTTCAATCGAAAGAACGTTTAGCTCTTTCAATTCTAACAACTGTGATGGAAAATAGCTTATTCTGTTGCCGTTCAGACCAAGCTCAACTAAATTTGTCAACTTTCCGATGGTACCGGGTATAGTTTTTAACTTGTTTGTGCGTAGACTCAATACAGTAAGATTTTGCAAAGTGAACAGATACGGGGGCACCTTTGAGATTCGGTTGCGTCCAAGAAAGAGCTGAATGCTGTTCCCCAGAGTATGAGTTTTAACGTTCATGGTAACAAGATCTTTCAGGTCTTTAATCTCTTCGGGTATCTCTGTAAGTCCAAGATCTGATAAATCAATAATCTCTTGCGAATCCTCAATTGCTGTGCTAATTCTGTTTACAGCCTGTAAAGCTGCAGCGCTCAATGGAGGAGGCATAACAAACGACGAAGATGCAGGTCGCTTAGAAAATGAAGAAACGTGCGTGATAGGCATTGGCATCGATTCTGCGCGAACACTCAGCGATCCTGCACGACGATTCAAAGGAGCGCTTATGCTGGGCAGACCAGAAAACGTTGCCGCAGCATCAAAAGATCGGCGACGACTTCGATCTGTGGGTTTAGTCTCTTCGGTGAAGGACCGCTGGATATCGCGCGGCGGTGAAGACGGAAGCTCAAATGCATCTTGAATCAGGCCATCGCTGAAGTCCGGTTGAACAGCTAGATCTTGCTGAAGACGCTTATGTGAATTCGCCGTGGAACGAAGGTATGCTGCTGAAACTTGACCACGTGCGCGTGGCAATTGAATTGTAGTAGAAGATTGAGCAGAAGTTGCAGTAGAAGGATGTGCGACTGTCAAGAGGTCTGGCTCGTCGATGTCGGTAGAGGAGTCGATAGGAAACGCATCCGATGACTCTGATTGTGGGTACTCGCGCTTGCGAGAATGCAAAGGGAAGACAGGAAGCGCAAGCTCGTCCGCTGGTCGCGAAGCGTTGTAAGACAGCGGGAGAAGCGGACGAGCACCATCGGGATGCGACATGGAGGCAGAGGAGCGCGAGCGAGACTGAGACGGCCTTTATATAGAGCGCAAGTGCGGGGTGAGCGTGTTACGACCGGTGGAAAGAATTACACCAAAAATAAAAAAAGCTCAAAGTAAAAAAAGAAGCCAGCAGAAAAAGGACGGACAACCAAGAACGACCCAATTTGCGAACAGTCCCCCGGCTTTCGGCAGGCGGACAACAAAAGCAGGTCGGTCGCGTTTCGACCTGGAACGCGCTGAGCCGCGCCGCGCGTTAACAAAAGTCAAACGCACTTTTTTGCGTACTTATGCCAATCTCTAAACCTTATTCATACGCGATCGCGCTCGGAGGTTTCTGTTTCTTTGAGTGAACCCCCGCGGTAACTGGCGGTTAGAAGAAGTTTGTAGTCGGATTCATTGCGGTCATTACAAAGAGCTTCAATGTCCGGCTTGAAGAGGCCTGCTTCTGCATTAGACGATAATGAAAGCTGCAATGACAGTAAACAATGGGCACCTGAAGATCTCGTTGGGCTCACAGTTGACATATCAAGTGTAGGCGACATGATTGAGGAAGATGAAGAAGAAGAAGACGAAGGCGACGAGGAGGAAGGAGGGTTTATAGAGGAAGATACAGCATTGAGTGATTACGAAGATCCTCAACTTCCCAAATATAAACCACGTAGTTCCACAATTCAATTGGGATCAGTTACTTCTGGACCATTGGATCCTCTTACCGGTCAGCGCGGTGCATTACCTGTTGCCGTCGAAGCCATAAACTCTGTCGAGTTAAATTACGATGAAGAAGAGACTGGCGCAATGCCTGAGGATGCAATGGCTTATTTGCGATCTGTGAGGTATTGATGCCTACTTTACATTTGAACAGTTGCTAATGATACCCAGGACAGAAGCAGAAAATCGCCCTAGTTTTGTATCGATTGCTAAACCGTCTCGAGTATCTCCACTACCAACAGTAACAACAACGACAACTACAGAAGAAACAATCGAAATAACACGAGATGCCAAAGTAAGCAAAGAATGGCACGCTCACCTTATGACACAATACAAATTATCGAGAGCCAATTACTCAGCTACATGCTCTACAATACCACCAACTACACCACGCTCTGAATTGCCTGCGAGTTTGAGTGCCTGGCGCGAGTATATACAGTCTCCCATCAATCAACCAACAGTTTCAATTTTACATGTCCTTGAGCAAGAGGATCTCTTTAGAATCTTCAAGTATTATCAGCGCTGGATCACTGGTAATATGTCTCAGGAAATGTCTACCTGGCTCTTTGCACTACTAGTTAGAGTCTCTGACATCGTTCCTGCACATGAGATTTCTATCCTCAGACAACTGTGCTCCAAATGCATATCTGTTAAGCAGACCTCAGTATGTTATACCAATTTGCAAATCTTTTAATCTGCTGACTTATTTCCCAGGCGACAATAACACCAACGTCACTAACAATAATTGATACAGTCATATCTGTTGTCTCGGATTTTTTCGCTCAACGCGACTTAGCATTTTACTTGTTTGATTGAACTGAATACACAATCTCTACGCAAGATATGAAATTTTTTTTACGTATTATTGATTCTATAAGCTGTAATTCCACTTCATTATCGACTCGTATAGGTATAGTTTGGCAGCTATCCTATAGTGGCTATTAGTTCGCCGTGTTATCCTCAATCGAGTACCTAATAAAGTCAGCAAATATTACATATTATTAACTTCCACAAAACACATACGCGAAGAAAACCAACTTGACAACAAAAGCCAAAACCATATGTCCAAGCACGACCGCAACAAGTAAAATCCGAGCAGTTTTAGCTTCTGTGCTGGTCAATGCTGGGTACAAATTTCTAACGAGAAAGGTAGTAGAAACGACAAACCCAACTGCCGAGCAAATCCACCGCACCACATTTGATACTGTGGGAAAGTTGAAGATTTCGATGGGCGAAGTAGATACGAGCGCTACTGGTACCCAAATTGTATTTGCGTATCCGTAAAGTGCAACACAATCCAAAAGTCTTGCCTGTTCTGATTTGTACCACTTCAAAATTCCCCAAAGGATAACAGGAACCACAAATGTGTATCCGTACATTAATCCAGCAGCAGCCGATAACAGACCGAAATTGTACTCATATCTTACACCAGCAACGTGCGAGGCAATTGCACCAGCGATAGTTGATGAAAAGAAAAGAACGACAATAACTGTTGACGCTATCCAGAATGGTCCATATAAATCTGGGTTATCGCCAATAGTTTCGATGAATGAAACGCGCGGGTAGAGAGCATAGAGACATCGTTTAGTGACGTCTGCAGTCTCAACATCAAAGAATTGTTGATAAAATCGAATAGACCAGATACTCATCGGCCGATCGGGATCATTTTCTAATGAAGAAGGTGGTTCATAGATATCTGGATTTCGTTAGTTGATGAGATACGACGAATCTTAAATATTGAAACCGTACTCTGTCCAGGCGGAATCTTTCCTTGAATATTATCTCCAGTGTGAAAATCATGAAACTCCAAGTCAGTCTCTCCCAAATCCATCTATGTAAAAAGGTTAGTAACACATTAAGCAGCACAAACTCACAAATACATACTCCGCCTTCGGCATCAACATCAATCAACGCATTGTAATCCGCAGACCGATTGCTAGTCGACATTTTACTTTTCAGACCACACAATTATCACAAATCACAATCAACCTTTATGAACAAGAAGCAAACAATGCTTAAGAAGATGAATTGTGCGAATAGTTCTTAGGTTAAAGAGCTATTTGTGTTGCAATCTACGTAGCTGCTCGGATGAAGTGCTGCACAGATCAAGAGCCCTATCCCTACCTACGTCTGAACCAGCTCGCCTACTTTCTCTCTCGACGTCTACAGTTGAATCACTTCAATCAAACATAATAATGAGATTCAAATCGGAATAAATCAACTAAAAAAAATCTTACAGATGTGTTTATGGTTCTAGGATAGATTTTGATTTGAGTCTAATATAGTGTGTTTGGAAGATTTGCTAAGTGTCGAAAATATTGAATCGACAACCACATATCTTTTAGTCCTATATAATCCTCAAACATTTGCTCTGAAGACTGCAAAATCTAAATCTTCCTTCAAAATGAGTTTTGTTTACTAACTTTGCACTGTCCTTGCAACTTAATGACACAAAAGCTGATCCGCCAGGAACAAAGTCGAATACTGATTACTCTTTCCGACACCCACAACTATCATAAACTCTCAGTAAGATATGTGTACGCAAACCTGCTCTACAACGTCTTTTCTCTTAAAAAACTGATGTTAAATCAAAAATACTGTTACTCGAATAACTGACATACATACAAATGATATACATGTAAAAAGAGCTGCCCCACACCCGCGCCGCACAACTTCTGATAAAATTGTAGCTTGTCGAGATTAGGCACCAGCAATAGTCAAATCGCAAGACTTATTGCTATTGATATCACTTCGGCACGGCGTCCACAAATTATTTATTTAGGCGTTTGCTGTTGCCTTTTATAGCTATTTTTGCTATTTTTTACTTTTTGAGGCCGGGATTAAAGACACAATTAAGCACAAACGATTCGTCAATTAAAAGTACTCCGCAGTCTAGCATAACTTCAAACGACATGTCTGCTGTTATCATTCCTGCGCTTAAGAAGCACACTGCTACAGTCATTTTTATGCATGGTCTTGGTGACTCTGGCAATGGCTGGAGATTCCTCGCGGAGGAGTACCGAAAATCGAGCGTACTTGACCACGTTAAATTTGTGTTTCCTAATGCGCCTGTTCAGAAGGTCACTCTCGTAAGTTCAGTTTTGATTCATAAAAGTCAATTGAACTTTTTAATTAAATGTATGTCAGAACTTTGGATTGGAAATGCCTTCGTGGTTTGATATCGTTTCACTTGATAAAGTAGAGTCACAAGAAGACAGCAAGGGAATGCTCCAGAGCGTTGATAGATTAAAAGCGTTTATTTCCGCAGAAGTCAAGCAGGGGATACCACCTGAGAGAATAGTTATTG
>JAJLWK010000501.1:0-10985 GCA_030570675.1 Myxozyma neglecta | reverse complement strand
CGCCACGTAATACGAGCGTAGTACAAAAGTGATATCAGCTTAGCGCAATCTTCAATAGCTTCGTGTTACTTTTCTCCACACAATTGATGACCACAACAGGTTCTTCTATCCCGATTTCGCCGGCGTCTGCCGACCCTGAAGGCGTGCCAAAGGATCCGCCGCCACCTTATACACCCGTTCCCGACGGTGAGACTTCTTTCCCAGTCACACAGCAGCCGCTGCCGCTGCCCCAGTCACCACGACCCGCACAGCAGCAGCAGCAGCAGCAACGACCACAATTATCACCGCCGAATAGTCCGGCTGCTCCTCCGCGTCCTCCGCGACCTGTTCCTGGATTTCACAATGGATCGAGCGGATACCCTCCACAGTCGCAACGACCCAATGGGCCTTCTTCTCGTCCTCCTCGTCCTCCACAAAACTTTCCCGGTGGCTACCCAGGCGGCCCCATAAACAATTACGCTGCGCAGTCGACGCGTCCACCTCGACCTGGACAATTCATTCCTGCCGCCGGCGGCCATCTTATGTATCCTCGTGGGTTTTTTTGTCCCAAGTGCCAAAATACTGGTTATAAAATGTACAATGGGAATCCATGCCGCACTTGTTTTGAAAATTTCGCCGTTCCGCAAAATCCAGCGGTAAACGTGCAATTTCTCCCTCCTCTGCAGTCGCAGTACTCTTCAGAGTGGTCAACAGCGGCTCAGGCTCCTGCTGTGTCTATTCATACGGGATCGGGCCCTGCGAGAATTGTGCAGCCTGGTGACCCAAGTTTAGGTGGAATTGTTTGCGGTGCCTGTAAAGGACGAGGATTTGTCAATGCGGCAGGTTTATCAGGCTTCTGGGATTTGTTTCTCGGAGGTGATTATGTGACTTGTAGAATATGTAGAGGTGTTGGAAGATTATTGTAATCTCTGTTCATGCATTTGCTTTGGAGGCGTTTTTCAGGATTGGTGCAGGTTATGGTACAGGGTTATAATTTTAATGTAATTTCATTCATTTAAATTTATACTATCAAAGTTAATTAAGTCGAGACATATCAGTAAATCATCGCCATCGCCATCACCGTTCACCAATAACCATATTTTCTACACATTAAAACGACAAAATTGGTCCACAGACAAGTTCACTGGCGACCCTCAAAAAGATCATGTCAATGCCGCATCTGGAAACATTTCATCAAATACAGCCGAGGCATCATCATTACTAGACGCACTTGATCCAATTGTCGGTAAATCGAGCCAACACGATGGATACTCACTTATAACCTCAGAAAACTGCCATGCTTCTTCATCTGGTGTCGTTAAAAGAAATTCTTGTCCCGGGGTAGTCGTGTCGGAAATAAATGAATTCATAGCCGCAGATGTCGAATATGAATGAGTACTTGGACTCACGCTAATTGTACTTGACAATGCCAGATCGTGGTCCGATGTCAGCTTAAAGGGTAGCCATTTTTCTGCTTCTTCGGGTCCTAAATACGCGGCCAATGACCGTTTGGCAGCATTACACACACACACACCATTAACCTCCACTTATTCAATGCCTCAACGGTATTTCCACGAAGTCGTAAGTTAATATGCGCTCAGATTGATCTGACAACATCATAAGTATGCTCATCTTCCTTTCCAAAATCATCTTTAGAAAATCCTATTCGTTGCAGTAAACTTGTGTTTTGTAACGTAATTCATCGTCCAGGATTAACACTAATATCATGTAATACTATAGTAATAGCTGTATATTGATGAATTTGACGCGCGTGCCATACCAGTCTGGAAACAAAATTCCCGCTGATCACTTTGTCAATGATCTTCATCGATAAAACAGATGCTTCAATGATCTCTTTCCAATATGCCAATGCTTCCCTATTTTCTTCAAATAACCGCGCAGTCGGATTCTCGTCCCATCTTATTTTAAAACTACTCACGTGAAAAGTGATTATGCTCAGTTGAGCCACTCCAATCATACATAGAGGAACGTACTGCTGTATAATTCTGAGGTCCTTAATATCAGCATCAGGAGATAGATTTTCAAATGAAAGAATCATAATTTTTTGCGCACGTTGTGCCATTCGATCACGCGCAGTCATAAGTAATTTATTGACGGATTCAATTTTTGAAATTGTCACTTTCTCTGCATTGAAAACTTCTGAAAACATTATCGATATCATTCGCGACATACTGTCTAACGCCATTTCGCGCATCTATACACATTGAATCCTCATCTAGCATCCCTTCAGTACTGGGTAAACGGACATCATAAAAAGAACTATGAATAGTTGGCGGTAATCCACCAAGAATTGCAATATATGCATCTAGATAAGCAAGATGCCACCATAACGATCGACGAATCATGACCTCCCAAGGTTCCATGCATACAGATTTAAAAAGTGTAGGTCGCGATGTAACCCAATTGTTTGCACCATATGAAGCATCATAGACACATTATAAGTCATCGATGAAATGGTATCAACTGTAAGTCTACAAGTCTCCATAATCATAGTAGCCCATAAGCCAACGACAGACGGACGAGTAGGAAAGTCACAAATTTGTAAAGCAGTTGCGGTGGCGGTAGAATACTTTGTAAATTCCTCTTCGCACGGGTCGTTCTCAAGAATTTGTTCTCTATCTCCTGAGAGTGTGAACCTGAGTTGCGCACTGCGTGCAAGTGTTGCAGCATACAACATTGCAAAAATAACAACAAAAAACATATCGCGGCCTTGTACATAAAGCGTGGAGTTCGCAATTTGTAGATTTCGCCTTTGCCAAAAGCAATCGTATGTCAGTTGAAATTCTGGCCGCCAGAGAAATGGCATGACCGGATGTATGGTGCTGTAACAGTCGTTGATCAGTGCGTCGCATTTTTCGCGACTGGGTAGGAAAGATGTGAGAAGCTGATTTCGTTGATCGGAAATGGATGTTTTCACTAACTCAGATACTTCTTGTCTTCCACATTCAATCATTGCAAATTGGTACTGAAAATACAGGTTACTAAAACGAGCTCTAGTGCATACTTGGATTTGATTTTACCTATTGAAAAAATTACTGGCCAGAATATAGGAGACAAAAACCGAGATGTGCCAGTTTCCAGGTCGACAGTTAAATGACCGACTGTACTTCTTCACCACCGTCACACATTTTATCCGATTCATTACTTCCGCCCAAAGCAACCGCAACAAGATCAATAGGACGCGACGGCCTTCCGCGCTTTACACCAGAAATCATCGCATTTTGCATCTGCTGCTGTGTTTGTAAGAGTGGTGACTCCTGCTGTAGCCAATGCTCTTGCTGTACTCGCGCACTGAGTTCTGCCATATCAATATACTCGCAAATTTCTTTTCTCATTCGACATGACCCGCAAGCAGGCTTTTTGCAGTCACATTTTACTCGTCGAGCAGTGCAACGCAGGTCTTTACGCGTCGGTTATGACGAATTGGCCCACCTGCTCACCATTGCTGCTCAGTCTCATGCAGCATCATCTCCAGCACTCACTGCTATAAGAAGCCTACGCAACCACAGAAACCAAAAGGAAGAGAACAAAATGGCGGGTGCTCTCCGCTGCTCGCGGTACCGGGGATGCCTTCTCTTTCGCGACGCCGCCTAATGGCAAGACGCTTCATCTTAACATTTTCTCCGGAGCTATGCTCAAACGTTTGAACAAGGTCGATCTTAACACACTAAGAGCACAAGTAGAGGCGGGGATGTACACGGGTGTGATAATCACGCGTGATAGGAGATGGATAGCACTGAACCTAAGAGAAGGAAAGAGAGAAAAAAAGGGCACGAACAACACTTGTTGGAGACAGAACTTTGTATCACCGTAATTCCGAGCTTAGGTGCCTACACTGTCTAAACTCTGACAACAGCAAATGCTCTTATATTTTGAAATACATGGTGCGATAAGTAGCAGGTTATGTTTATAATTTTTATTTCTGCAGTCTTTGGTTTGTTGTGACATGTATTATGGTTGTGATAGTTTTCCAAATGTATCAACTCTACAGCCTCATGAAATGAAAGGAAATCAACAAGCCTATTTGAACGGATAAAAACTGTATATTTTACCAGAATAACTTCTAAATCTTAACTCCATCTCTCACGCGTAAGCATACTGTCTGCGCTTTGGTGCACTCTCAATTGTCTTTATACCCTGCGATACAAGCACAAGCACATTAACTTTCATTGAGACCATCAGGTTTTAGGCACACCAAAATGACCAGGAAGTGCTGAAAGAGACTACTCCAGTCTCTTTATGTTGCTGTCCCCATTTAGAACAGGGACTTGTGTTGTGATGAGCAACAAGATTCATTTGTTCCAGGCTCTCTATCGACTGACCTAATTAGAGTCAAAGTGTTCCCACAATACTGAGATATAAATTGTCACGTGATACAACGCTCACATCGGCTCACATCTAAGTCACGCTTTGTGATCGACCTCCATGTCCTTCCACAATAGCATTACCTATTGTGAGAACCAGCCTCCCGAGCTCCTCGCTCTAGGGCCATCCTTAAGTCCATCCCCTACTATATAAGGACCTCTAACTATGTAGTAATACATTAAGCTGAACTCAGATTAGTTCCAGACCCTCTAGCCATGCCTGAATCCATTGCCCCCTCTGCTGCTACAATGTCACATGGTAGCGATGCAACTGCATCAAATGACTCTTCAAGAGTCGATGATCCTAGCACTGCAAGCAGCAGAGCAAAAACAGCTGGAAAAAAAGGCAGGGTGCATTTGCATCGGTGAATGTGCTCTACGGCAGATGTGGAGTCAGAACAAGATGGATCTGTCTTGGCTGATGAGCAAGCCTCGTCCGGTATGCAGTTCGCAGAGTTGTTGAGACAGGCGCGAGGTAGAACAACCTCAACCCTGAGCCAGCCACGCGACTGTATTCTTCTGCATGGACCCAGCAGGATTGTCAGAGGTACTCTCAGTCAGGATACGGTCGCGTGGCTGGCTCAGGGTTGAGGTTGTTCTACCTCGCGCCTGTCTCAACAACTCTGCGAACTGCGTACCGGACGAGGCTTGCTCATCAGCCGAAACAGATCCATTTTGTTCCGGCTTGTCACGTGATACGCCGCTCACATTGGCTCACATCTAAGTCACGCTTTGTGATCGACATCCACATCCCTCCGCGGTAGCATTACCTATCATGAGAACGGGCCTTAACCAGCCTCCAGAGCTCCTCACTCTAGGACTGTCCTAAAGCCCATCCCCTACTATATAAGGACCTCTAACTACGTAGTAATACATCAAGCTGAACTCAGACTATACTTAGTTCCAGACCCTCCTCCAATGTTTGAAACCATTGCCCACTCTGCTGCTACATCGTCACATAATCACACTTTACGGAGATGCGACTGTAGCTCCACAGTTTGTGCTATTTTGTTCATTTCCCAAATTTATCACTTAATTTAGGCATTATCAAGTGAAGATGCAACTTTCAATTTTCATGTACTGCTGTTCAATTTAATATGGTAGCATCTGTATTGTTTGCAGCCTTCCCAATTCACCATTCTGTCATCCAATCCCAACTCCGTCATCATCGCTGAGCTTCAGCCTAAAATGTTTATACTGGATACAAAAAGACTTAGCTCATCGTGGGGTACCTAGGCGGCTCGAAGGACCCTGGCGCCGAGGCATCCGCAGCTTGGAAATAATCCACTGATACGCTAAATTCATACGACTCAGTTGGCTACAGATTGACGGACGTGTCTATTGTTTTGTAGGACGCTTATCAGGCGTTACTTCCTTCTGCAAATCATTTCATGTTGTGTGCTTTTGAGTTTCCTGCAAATGACTGATTCAAAATCATGGTATCACTCTGTTACAAGCTTACATTACAACGAATGCTAACAGTGCCTGTAGGATTTAGATGCATCAGAGGCACATCCAAACTTCCAGAACCATGCAACTGTCGTTCTCACTGTCATTGTCTTGATTGCTTCTAACTTCTTCTACCATTTCATTGGTCCATTTGTTCCAACTTATATAGTCGAAGTAGTCCCTTTCTTATTACACTCAAAAACAACAATGTAATCGCATTTAGTCCAATTGCTCACTCTTAGATTCAACAATTTTATAAATCCATTAGGATTAGAGCGATGGGGATGGAGATTTCATAGTCTTTCCTGCGTTTGTTTAGCACTTGGGACAGGAATTGCAAGGGTTAGAAGAAATTGCCGAAATCTTTGATGATGATGAAGCAGTGGGATTGTTGTATGGACATCGTAACTTCATGAATGACGATGATGAAACAGATCATTTGTAATATTTTAACAAAAAATATTCTAGCAAACAAATTTTATCAGCTATATTCCTATATATGTTCAAGAAATGCTGAAATTATTTTAATAAAGCAACAACATCATCTACCGCAGATGCAATTCTGACCTCATTGGGAAATCTAACTTTGAGAGCAGACGCAAGTTTATTTCCATCTAAACTTTGCCCAGCTTCCTTAATCTCCTCGCTTTGGATAGATAGTAGCGTTCCAAATGCAATTAATAGTCGATAACCAGCTTCGGGGTCCTTAACAATTCCGATAAACTCTGTAATAATGCCAATAACTGAAAAGGTAATCTCAAAGTCTTTGTCCTGACACGCCACCACACAAAAGCTGCAACAGAATTAATTAAATGGTCTAAACAAACAATAAGAAAACTTACTTTAAAAGTAGCGTTGACAACGCAATCGCTGATAATTTTGATATATCCGTTACTGCCACCGCGCGAACAAAGTCCAAGACCTTTTCACGAGTTTGCGATCCACTGACCAAAGACCGTCCAATTGCATTCTCAAAAATATTGACGAAAACTCTAGTAGCCATCATAGCGTTATTAGGAATCTCTAGGATTTCGGCAGAGTGTGTTTCTAACGAAAGCAAAATCTTTGCTAACGCTTCTGGATCATCAATCTTGCCAATAACTGATCGTAAGACATCTAGACCACCAAGTTTTTCACTAGCAGGCCATGTCTCTACAATTTTCAGACCTAAAAGTGCAGCTTTGTTTGCAGAAGTGGAATTAATACCAGTGTCTGCTGCAGTGAGGATCTTTGAAAGGTCGTCAAATTCGGCATCGCTTATTGATGACGAGGCATCTTTTGAGGCATTCAACTCTTTTGACTTTTTGATGAACATGGGAACATTCATTTTCTTAATAAATAAAAACTGTCGCTGCGGGAACAACGCAGATTTTGGTCGAGAGGTCTGTACTATGTTAGTCTTGGTTCGCTGAAAATTATAGCAGTAACTTACAGAAGGAGGAGCAGAGCGAGAACCAGAAGATGGAGGAATGTATCTATCTCCGTAAGGATCATTCACCGGAGCGGACGATCCAATCTGAACACCTCCAGTATTAGCTTCGATAAACTTTGCAGTTTCATCAAGATACGACAGTGGCAATTCATTCTTCTCCAAAAATCTTTGAGCAGCCACGTAAGGATTTTCAGTGGCATTATAAGGCAATTTTAATGGTGGACTACCCTCTTTAATATCAACGTCAAAGACATAGTCGTACTCAAGGCCGTTGTAAAGTTGCTTTTGTTTGCTACCAACGGCGCTCACCACTTCTCCAATCTTCTCCCATTTGGAGCCCGCCCATTGGTAGGCATCAACACCACCGGACGGAGATTTCACCATGATTACCTGACCCACTTTAGTACCAGGAAATTGAAGAGCCTCTGAACCTGGAAGCTTCTCCTTGTTGACATTTCCTACTTCATTGGTGGAAATAGCGTAGCCAGCGTTCTTCTCGTCAAATTTCTAATTTATCGTCAGCACTAATATTGGTGGCAGTTGATGCAAACGATGACTGACCTGTAGCTCATCTTGAGTAGCCCAATGTTTCTCATTTCGGGAAAATAAACGAACAGTGTTATCACTTCCACCAGCTGCAATATCTCCTGTCGAAGAACAGACTGCAACTGCCCAGACTGAAGTGCATGGGAGACTAATACTTTGAACACATTCGCCATCTTTCCAAATTCTTACTGAGCGATCTTCGCCACTACTAACTATTTCATTGGTGCTCGGCGAATATGCAAGTGAATAAACAAAACTTGTGTGTCCATAAAGTTCCCGAACACAAGCTCCGTGTAGGTTCCAAATTCGAATTGATCTAAGCGCACGTTGAATTAGTCCGCAATGCATAAAATCGGATACGAAGTCTTACCCATCGTTGCTTGAACTCGCAAATAAATTGTCGCCTACCATACAAAGACTCCTAACAACATCGCCGTGCCCCTTAAATACCGAAACGCACTGATCTCCGCTCCACAATCGAATAGTTCTGTCAGCAGATCCTAATTCCAAATTAGATTTTAATTTAGCAAAACTGTGGAAAACTTTACCTGTTAAAAATGAATCGGGTCCAAGTACTAGCACCGCCCAAACTGCTTGCTCGTGTCCGCGAAGAACATATTTACACTTGTTATTGATCCACACTCGAGCCGTTCTAAAGGTGGTCAGAGTGAATAATGATAAATATTTAAAATCGTGTTCATTACTTGTCCCAGCTACCGCTCATTAGTGTTCCATCTAAATAGTGAAGCGAGCACACATTTCCCTCGTGACCTCTAAGCGTGGATTCAGGCACTGAGTTTGCATTTGGTGAGCATATCACAATCTCCTGGTTCAAACCAGCACACGCAATAAGTCCTGAAAACTTAGTTATTGACTATAATCATAGTTCTAATCCTTTCAATCATACCTTGATCTGATAGCCAAGTGATACTATTCAGATACTTTGTAGCTTGGTAGTTGAGATCCGATGTCCACTCAACTCCATAACTAGACGCTGCACTTCCCGGAAGATGTTTCCATATTCGAAGAGTACAATCGCGAGAAACGGATGCTACCAGATCATCTGCTGGAAATATGACACCCCGCACATCTCCAGAGTGCGCTTCAAGAGAGCGTGACAGTTTGTATTGCGCCATCTGATTGGAGAATTAAGTTAGCAATAGAAAATTAAAAAGCAATACTCAAGTATAAATATATTACCGTCTATCGAAGATTTGAAGCGCAATTAGGATCTATAATTGAAACGCAACGTACCGCTACTGTTACCAGTTGTAGGTCTCTGTAGAACATTAGAAGCCGCACGTGACACATTTAGTATCACCGCGACGCGCTTTGAGTTTTATTGTCGCGTCGATTTCTCGATGTACTGAAAAATAAACAAACCATACAACTGCCACATGAATCGGGTTTGATCTCTGATACAACGAACAATCGGATGACTGATGAAAACTCAATATTGTTGTTTCTGACAGAAGGTGCAGACTTACATAATCTCATTACGCGCCGTCAATTTACAGGTCTCTTTCCATCTGCTAAGCGCGATGATCCAGCAGTCATTGCTTTATACCAGGATATTAGAAATATTCGGACTAACCAAATTAATAAAATACAAAAACGAATAAGTTTGGAATGCGCAGACTCAGCTAGAATATTACGAGATGATCTCAAAACTGCACAGGAGTCAGGTGTACTTGAAAATAGAGATCAAAATGATATGATATATGACGAAATTCTAAACAATCGCGTACGTCAAACGCACATCCAAGTACTGAAATTATTTTTAACTAAAGTGTAGGATCATAAAGACATGTCGCTCACAGAAATGCTCTACGAAATGGAACGTGCAGTTGATAGATTGGCAAACGAGTTATCAATAATTGAAAGAACTACGAAGTCGAAATCGGACGAGTGTGACACAATAATCGATGCTCTGAGTGATTTGCGATACAAAAAGCCTCAAGATAGTATGATTACAGATTTCTTAGAGGGCGTAAAGGTCAGTCACAGTTGTAGTCACTGTATACAAATGCTAAGCAGCTTCAGGACTTTAATGATGCCCTTTCTGTTTTCGAGGACCGGTAACATCAATTAAGAGTATCCAGACTTTTATAGATTCTGATAAATGGATCTGCACGTACGATTTTGTTGATAAATGGGTCGCATATATAATGAAGCGATAAAAATTGGATTTGCCATTTATGCATTATGTACAATTGTGATTTTGATACGGGATGTAAACACAAGACTCATCGTGAAGCACCAGTAGTTAACTTCTGCGGGATAATGATTATTTTTCCGAGACCAAAAGACTCTACTCAAATCCAGATCTCTCCACCTTCCATCCACCATCTCTGTTTCGATTTTGTTTGTATCTCTGGGACCTATTTTCAGTTGTACTCCTTCTACCATTATTCGATCGTACCGTATCATCGTGATCGGAATCGCTTTTCTCTTTTCGACGACTGATTCTACCCAGATCTTCCCATGCATCTAAGATTCGAGCTTCACGTTTAGCCCATCTTTCTAAAACGCTTCTTTCTTCTTCCTCTGTCGTTGGTTCCCATTTACTCTTTAGAATTCGCCGTACAGCTTCGTAAGAAATACCAAAGAATTCGGCAAGCTGCCCTGTTTGAACGTCGGGGTACTAAACAAAGATCATCAGTACTGCCATTTGATTCTCTTATTTAGATTAGTTACCAATTTCTTGACCGCTCGTAGCGCTTTTCTGGCTTCAGGCGACAACTTTTTCCTTGGGTTCCACGTTGTTCCACCTAGCTTTTCTTTTGTTTCAAACTTTTTCTTCTTCCAATCAGGTAGGTTCATTTCTTGCCAGTTTTTTGGTATCTTCTGTAGCCGTTCAGGTTTCACTTCTTGAGTAGGACCTGGAGGTGGGACATATGGCTCTGGTAGATCATATTTCATTTTCGGTTTCCTCACTTTAGTTTTCACCTTTTTCTCACTTTCTCTGAGCTCCGCTAATAACGCCATATCAGAGTCCGTAGTGTAACTATATGATGCTTGATATCTAATTCTAACATTTGCCATATTGCGTGATATTAATTCCTTTCTAAGTGCTAGCAGTGTTGAAATAGCAGTCATAAAAGGTTTTTGCGGAAAGGAAAAACATAATTGCGACAATATTGGTCGACCCATTATTATTATGTTGAATTTGAAGATATTAACAAATTGCGAAG
>JAJLWK010000500.1:0-11027 GCA_030570675.1 Myxozyma neglecta | reverse complement strand
ATAGACCCAGATGGGACTGTACCGCTTGGAGAGGGATCTAAACATGAATTAGAATGTCTGGGTGAAATGGTTGAAAAGATTGAGAAACTTTGTCGAGCTACTGAAAGAAGAGAACGAAGACGACGTGAAGCAAGGAAGGAAAAATGATATAGAGGACCGGTAAAGTTTCATACTCCTGATATGTTGATACAATACATGCTTATCTTTTCATTATGAGCTAAAATTGCCTATTGTAAATGCTATTTGTTATTTCAAATATGAACTGAACACTATGCATAACTTAACCTTCATAAGAAGATTCTTGTTTGAAGAAAACACAACATAAACGCATGAAATGCTTAAAATCATTCCCTGCTATCGCCTATTGTATATTATTTTGCTTCTTGAACTGATCCCATGCATGATTAAGAGAAACAAAAACTGACTGCGCAATCATTTTCTGCTCAGTAGTAGCACTTGCAGAAACTTTATCAGGATGAGTTTTTGCAACTGCTTTCATATAATTGATCTTGACCTTTTTAGGTAAAACTAAGTCAGCCATATTGACTTTAACCCAGCCAGTTTCAGACCAAAGAATTGAGTCTAACGATCCTAATAACGCGCGTAAGTTATCTTCTTTACCGCTTTTCCATGCGGCTATTTTGGCTTCAACACCATCGAGAAGGGATAGTTTCTCTGCGTCTAATGCTTCCAATTTGTTGTTTTCTTCTTTGATTTTTTTCAGTGCAGCTTGCGCAGCTGCGTTGTTCTCTAGAGAATCAGATGCACTTTTCGGTGCAGGTTTTGGAGTGCTTCGAGATGATGCAACTGGCGTATTTGATTTGGGAGTAGGATTTAAAGCAGCGTCACATCGTCTTTTGCCATCCAATGCTACCGTACCACCTTTGCCTGACTGAACAAGCTCATCCCAAGCATCTTTCGCGTCCTTGAAGCGTTCAAGCTGTTCCAGAGCTTCAGCTTTCCTTTGCATAAGTTTTGTCCAGATATCGACCAAAGGTTTGCCCGGTTCGTACTCCTCTTCAAATCCTTTTCCAGAACCAATTATAGAGATACCCTCGTCAGCATCACTCAATGCTGATTTGATATTGCCAAGTTTTAGTGAAGACGCAGCTCGGTTTGACAGAAGTACAGCACGAAGTAAATGAGGTGACGGAGTAATTTCCAGAGCTTTGGTATAGTGCTCGTTGGCTAAAGTAAAGTCACCACGTTTGAAGGCTTCCGTTCCTTCTAATCGTGAAAGAGTAATGTCGTCAAGCTGTATTGAAGAAATAGCAACATGTGGTCGAGAAGGTGGTTTAGAACGTGTCTGTGTAACGGGAGGTGTTGAGGTAACAGGCTTGCGCGCGGGTTGTGGCGGTGTCGGTGCAGCGCTTCGAGGGGTAGATCCAGGACGAGCTCTGCGTCTATTTGATGCTGAATAATGTGGCATTTCGTCAAATTGATTCTTACTCTGCGGTCTAACTGGCTTTGCAGGAGCTTCATCTAAAAATGATGACGACTGACGAGAAGACGACGCTACAGCTTGAGGAGATACATGTTTTCGAGACGGTCGTGGTGGTGGCGGGCCTTCCTGCTCTAAAAGCGTTGCTTCCAAAGTGGACGCATTATGCCGCTGCTGTGAGGGATGTACGGGAACAGGCTCTTGAAGATCTATTTCAGCGGCATCATCATCAAACTTATAGCGATGTTGATTCCGCATCCAGCGTGGAGTGCCGTCATCTAAAACTCCGTCACTTCCACTGCTGCTGTGCTGCTGATATTCTTCAACTGCCTTAGCCACTGTCTGTTTGCCTTGTTTCCATAGAACCTCAGCACGACTTTTTAATTGAGCGGAAAACATTGATGCCATTTTACCAAGATCTTGAGCAGTAGCAGGTGGTGTGAAATTCGACCCGTTGCGTCCATTTTGAGCTTGACTACCTCTGTTACTTTCGCCATAAACAGAAGGCATATCCTGCCATTCTCCTTCGTCGCCTCTATAATCATCACGTTGACGGCGATGCCGACGATCGTCTGGATGAGGAGCTAGAACATCGTCATAATGGTCTGTGTCGCGCCGAGGAACCTGATTTCTGGCTTGAGGTCTTGACGAACGCGATTCTTTACGCTCATATGTATCATTACTCCGTTGCTGTGATTGTAATCGCTTTGCACGTTCATGAGCTTCATTTATCAGTAAGTCAACAGCTTGCTGTACATTCTTTCCATCGTCTGTTTGAGCTAATGCTCGTCGGGCATGCGAAACGGTAAAACCCATATCAACCAACTCTGCAATATAAATATCATTGTCGTTTGATAGAGTTGGAGGTGTAGAGCTTGCAGATGAATAGTCATCTGAGACTGAAAGTGATTGCTTGGAGGATGATTGAGCATCCAAAGGAGAGCGTCGAGAACTAGCTGACGATGCTGGGCGAGATGTCTGTCTGCTTGACTGTTCTATATTTGAAGAACGAGTAGAGGTCGATGATGATTCCGATTGAGCGGGTTTCGGAGTAATATGAACTTTTTCAACAGGTTTAGCAAGATCCCCTAGAATATCATCTTCTTCCATCAGATTGGTTGTTGCTGGTGGAGGAGCTGAATTAGACGAGACTTTAGGGATCATACATCAGTCATTGATCTTATACAAACTCAATATTTACCGACTCACCGTTGCTAAATCGACTATTATTCACGCTTTTTGCATCGAGTAAGTCAAAACTCAGTCCATTGGCCCAATCATCGGTAGCTGAATTGGTGCCTGAATTGCCAAACACCGCCGGCTGCGTTGCACTTAGTCGCTCATTGAGCGGGCGATTTGTCTCTGCTCTGCTCTTCGCCGAAGCAAAAGAGACCAAAGACGCAAAAGAGTCTGTTCCAGATGCAGCTGACTTTGGCTTTTGCTGCTGCACTGGAGTAGGCTCAGCAGAGCGCAATGCTGCGTAATTGCTTAGCGACGAAGCAGCAGATGCCGGCCTCGAGGCTTTCGAGAGATCAGAAAAAGCATCTGGCCGTGGATTCTGCGCCTTTACCGTATTTTTACTAGATTCGTCTGAAAATGACAAATCCAGAAGATCGTCCATTGTCGTTTTTAATCCTTCCGCGCAGACTCTACACCTGGCGGAGAATTGTGTGCTCCTATCGTTCGTACTCTCTGCCGCTCGCCGGCTCTCCCACTTTAGAGCCAGATCCGAGCCGCAGCTACGAGCCCCTGTCTCTTGTTATGGATTTAAAAGTACCTAAGGTTACCAGCCTTTGAGTACGTTACTCTGTACCCATTATAATAGAGTTAAAGACTATACAGTGCGACGAATATGCCGTCAAACTCGGTCCCGATTTTTTCGAGTTCAGGTTGAATTTGTGTGTGCCATACATCAAATAACTCGACTATAAACCACAGAAATGTCCTTTTTGCGGAATATCTCGAGCCGGATATGCTCCAGTACTATGTTTTTATCACAAAAGACAGCAAACAAGTCGATTGCCTGCGCCAACTCGATTCTTCACCAACGACAATTAAAGCAGCAACTCCCGTCTCTGGCCAATTCATTTCAACTGCAATTTGTCCGTTATGCGACTAAGAAAGCTGCCTCATCAAGAACAAACGACTATAATTCAAAGGGAAAACGTTTAGGTTTGAAGGTCACTGAAGGTATGTGCTTGAGATTCACGTGTTTGAGCGTGCATACCTGGAACGAGGATTAAGTCGGATGAATTAACTTATAAATTACTTTAGGTGCTTTTGTTCATGCGAATGAGATCATCTACAAACAACGTGGTACTAAATGGTATCCGGGAGAGAACGTGCGTAATTAGTTTGAAAACCTGACTTGTTCGCAAACTTACATGAATATACACAGACTATCGTTGGAAAAGAATACTCCATCATCGCCAAAGAAGCCGGATATGTACGATATTACCGCAGTCCATTCCACCCTGACCGAAAACTCATTGGAGTTGCACTAAGCCGGGATGCTCGTCTTCCTTCTTCACACTGGCAACCACGACCTCGCCGATTTCTCCGATTTCCCATTGAAGATCCCGCAGAAATTGAAGCTGAAAAGAAGAGAGTTACGAGAAAGGAGTACTTTGGATGGCAGGCAAAGACTGCCGAGTATGAAGCTCGGAAGGCTAAAAGAGAGGGAAAGCAGGATGCTGCCGAAGCTGAAGCTGACAGCAAATCCGCCGAAACTGCTTAGGTCTTAGTTTGATAGCCATTTTGTACATAGTTCTTGTGCGCTGCTACGCAAGAAATGTAATTTACCATATGTTACTCTGATTTTTTTGAACTCTTATATTATCCATGCCATAAACTACAAAAATAAAGAGTACATGCAATGCATATTATGCCAATACCAATACTAGCTTCTCATACCCGTGCATATTCAAAATTGGACGCCATTTAACGTTAAATTCGCACACATATAATGCTCTCTCCTAAGCAATTGGTGCTTCCTAAATGGCCTGTCGATCATCGTAACTCATGTTTTCAATCTTCTCAAACATCTTTTTTGCAATTTTGATATTCGCTAGAATGATATGATTTTCTGCTTCCCCAGAAAACGGATCATCATTATCTGTTAATCCGACGTTATTCAACTCAGAGCCTCCATTTGTTGCAGTCGCGCATGTCTTATTCGCCATTACAACCATAATCATCGTACTAGCAGTCATAGAATCCAGATATGCTGAGCAGTCTGTTCCTCGTACTGATAGCGATTGAAACCTCGATCGAACTTTGCTACAACTTTGTTTGAATTGTTTTATGATATTACTGATCTTCTCAAACCGGGTTGCATCAGATGTGAATCCAGGTGATCTGCTGCTGGTAACGTGGGAAATTACTAAAAATGTCGTTTTCTCGAATAGAATGACTTCATCGACCTCTGATATATCTGCGAATGTCTTTAAGTGCTTTTGATATACCCCCGCATTTGGAATTAACGAACATACTATGCTCGACCATGCTTTATATAATGACTCATCCCAAATCGTCGTAGCAAATCCCTGAATTTTGAATGGTATTTGCTCATAGGTTTTCTGAAGCCCTTTCATAAGACCCAAATATACATCCTGTCTTTTCTCCACAACAACTAAATCCATTTTATGTACAAGTGCAAAGATTTGTGCGTTTGGAGAGAAATGCGCAAGATTGGAAAGGCAGCGGAAAAATGTCTCTATATCTTTTTCGAGTTCTTTACTTTCAACATCAAAAACAAAAATTAACGCTTCGACCATTTGAAAGATATTATCCCGTTGTGTTGATAGGTAATTCTCCATGTAAGCGTCTTGTCTAAATAAGGCGTTAGGTGCTGGTTAACAGTATATTGCTGTAAAAGTACACACCCTCCACAATCCCATAAGTTCAACGCTATATTTCCCAGAAATCGTAAGTTCTGATGCTCAACATCTATAGTAGCTCCTAATCTTCGAGTATCAAATGCAGAATAATTGCTGCTCTAAATTAATATCTCTGAACTGATATAGAACACCGGTTATAACTCACCTGAATATGATACTCTTCATAGAAGACTTTCCGCATCCACTTCGCCCCTGCATTGATTATTAGCACAAAATAGTTTCAAAAATTAAAAGATTCATACCATCAACAAAATCTTTTTCCGACAAATGGCAGACATTGTGTGCTAATATTTCTGGAGTCGCTTGTTCGATATATGCTCCAAGTGAATGTAACGACGGATTAACAGCTGATACCCATGTACAAATTTTGATTTTCAGCAAAATATTTGATCCAGCAGACTCCAAACCGTGTGCAAAAGTTAATGATAAAGTGAGAGATGCAAGTTAAATTTTCAGAAGTTCAATCAAAGAGGACTTCTCTTTGAGTGTAAATATTTATATAACAGATCCTCACGCGGCTATAGAAATCAAGAATATCAAAGTCATCCAATACTCTACAAACCCCTTCGACTTTCATATTAACCACTACATTGAACAAGGTTTGGGAATATAAAAATGCGTAACGCTCCAACCCTAATCCGCACTGATGGTAGAGGTCCGAGTTCTTATCGTATTCGGAACTGGCGGTCTGTTATGAGGTCTGGTATTCTCGGATAAGATAAGGGGAAATTAATTGTTTAAATGTGTGGAGTGGAAATCTCATTTTGCGATTGAAATGCACTTAAGCTGCAGAGATCGCTAGGTCAGTTAACATCTTACCGTTCGTTTATATGCGTCTCTAAAGAGTTTCAGGAATGTTCATGATCCCCCAGTCGCACGAGACAACTTACCTGCTTGATGCTACAACTTTGACAGTATGACATCAGAAGCCAAAGAAAGGCGACAAGAGACAGCGATATTGGCAAAACCACGCCTAAAAAATACGGGAGGTCAATCTGAAATATCCATACTTGCAAATACAGATTCGTCAATTACGATTGAGGAAGCAAATGAAGATACTAAAGAGTACTGGAAAGAGGCTTATGAGTTGGAAATTAAATCGGAATTGTACGCAGACGAATCTACAGATTATGATATTGATATATACTGGGTGGATAGACCGGCTGTACTGTTAAACCGAAACAAACGATTAAAACACATACGGCGAAGGTTAATGAATGATTATGAACGCGAATCAAGTAGTTTGGACAAAATTGACCCAGATTTAAAATTTCCTGAAATCCTGCAGAATGAAAAATACGGACTTATACGGTCTCTTATTCCTGCTAGTAACGGCACTTGTTTTATTACGAAATTGCCTCCGGAAGTGTTGGAGATTGTGTTTCACAAGTTGTTTTATTTATTAGTTTTTGATCATTATCGGAAACTGGGAATTGCAAAAGTTGCAAGTGTAAATCATTTATTTAATCGATTGGTATTGTTGACCTGCTTTAAATAAAAATGAAAATACATACTGACGGTATAGCTCCAACCTATTTTATTTAAAACACTTGCAATCGATAACGTTGAATATTTAAGAGAACTGAGCGCCCTACTAAAAAAGTCCCCCTCGATTGGATCGCTAGTTAAAGTGCTCAAGCTAAAATTTGTTTCTTCTACTCAAAAAGAGGCTCGTGAGATAACTCGATTACTGTATGAAATCTGTCCGAAATGCACAAATTTGAAATCTATTACAGTAATAATGTCGGCAGATGAAGGACGTAAACTGGTAATTCCAAATCTCGATAAAGAAGCTTTAGGAGGTAGTACGTCTACAGTTGAGATACTGAATTTTATTTTTGAGACATATACAACACCATTCACTCTATTTGCGCAAGGATTTCAGAATTTGAAAAGTCTACAGATAGGACATGTTAATATGTCACGACTGAAAATTACAAAAGAAGATTTACGTATGCGATTAATAAACGTTGAAAGATTACATTTGACATCTCCCGTTTTAAGTCGAGCGGCAATCAAACTGATTGCGACAGCACTTCCAAGAGTTGTGGCCGTTGAAGCCATGGCTGTAACTGGTGGTATGACTGATTTACTGTGTGCAATTGCAGATCGAACTGACACGTTGGCCAATATCAAACTCACGAGATGCACGGCTCACGGAACTAAAGCAAGGCTTACTTACAAATTATGGACAACCTTGGAGTCTGTGGAAATGATAGGCTGTGATATGTTGTCTCCAGCAATGCTTCCAACATTCAAAGGTTCCAGGATTAAGGCCTTACCAAAACTAAAAAAGCTCAGGATAGTAGCTGACATTAAGCTACCCATCACAAACAGAATTTTTACAGAGTTACTAGAGGCAGTGTTTTTTCTACCAAATATTGTAGGTCGGGAGATAGAAGAACAAGAAAATTGCGGTCCCTCCAAACCATGCCAAACTGCAGCACCAGGTGTCGATATCGCTGTAATTTGTGATAACTGTGCATTTGGAGATACTTTTGCATCGGCATCGTCAATGACTACAGCTGTACGATATGTCACGCTACCTAATTATATGCATTATACACTTCTAGAGACGGTGGGACCTATAGAAGAGCCGCGAGTGGTGAAGCGGATGGATTTACAGACGATCGAAAAGTTGCGGATGGAATTGGGCATACCATGGGGCCGAGAGATAAACTGGGTGGTTTAGTTGTCCTTTTTTCTATCATTATTGGATTTTGTTTTTATCAGTGGAGTTCAAGATTGAGATGCATTGGGGTAGAGTTTTCAGAGAATGTTAAGGTGAACGCGTGCTTGCCGCATAAGTTGTATTTACTTATAGAAAACTTAATTGAGCCAACTAGATATTGTGAGCGTTGAATAGTATCGTCAATGAGCTGCCCTTTGTATTCGTAACTCCTACACGTAATTATTCTACAAAGTATTACGAATCATTGTAATTTTAATATACATATCGATCATTCTGCTTCGGCGTGTTCGACAACGCGTAAGCCGTTGCTGCAAAAAGTCGTTTCACGTGACCCGATTGCGACATACTTTTGAGTGCTGCTCCGCGCAGAACGTCTCCTCCCCGCCTCCGCCCCCCCGCGTTCGCAAGTTCGCGTCCGTTGCTCTATTTTTATTTGCTGGTGGCAGTTTATAGTGCTGCTGCTGAGCTATTTTTTCCGGTTTTGTTTGAGCCAGTTGCGCTGTGTTTGCTAGATGGCCTCTCTCTCTGCGCAGTCGACGCCGCCGTCGGCCCTGGCCGCCTCTACCTCGCACTTTCCCCAGCGTCTGCGCAATTTGTTCCGCTTTTCGTCCAATGGCCCGCAGAGCGACTCGAATTCGACTCCGCCGTCGTCGCCTCCGCCGCAACAGCAGCAACAACAGCAGCCTCTTGCTGCGGAGAAGCTCGGAGTCTCGCAACCGCTGCCCAAAACTCGCTTCGCGGCTCTGCGCTCTTCACCTAACCCGAACCCTCGCTCAGCTGTCTCGTCGCCTAACTCAAACGCCTCCACGGCGCAGCAGTCGCCTTCACCGACTCTTTCGCCTCCTCAGACGCCGGCTGACGGTGGGATACAGATGCATTCGGGTGTGGCGTCGCCCACAAGCCGGCCGCAGAAGTCCTACATGCCGGCTCAGGTCGTCAAGCGCTTACGACGCGTGGCCTCAGCGCCCAACGGACTGCAAAAGCTGGAAGACCAGCAACAAGCACAACCAAGCACGTTTGCACAAGCCGCAACTCCGGAAGAAACAGACGGGCGTTTTGCTGTTCCCGTGCAAAGCAAAGCTGCTCCTCTGTCGCAGCCTGTGCCTATCAGTGCCACTGCCAACATCATGAAGCCGGCGGCTATTCTAGACTTCAATTCCCGTACCGTAACCCCAGGGCCCCTTACTGCTCCAAATCCTGTCTCCTCTCCTGCCCGAACTGATTATTTCAGTGAAAAGATGTTACCACCAAGCTTACCTACCAGTTTTCGGCGGACTTACTCCTCAAATTCTATCAAAGTTGGCAGCGTTGAGGTCGGTCCTCAGAGTTTCGATAAAATCAAGCTACTGGGCAAAGGTGACGTTGGAAAGGTTTACTTAGTGCGCGAAAAGAGGAGCAATCGTCTTTATGCGATGAAGGTCCTGTCCAAGCGAGAAATGATCAAGCGTAACAAGATCAAGCGCGCTCTGGCAGAACAAGAAATTCTTGCGACTGCGAACCACCCTTTTATCGTTACACTTTATCATTCATTTCAATCTGACGAGTACTTGTATCTGTGTATGGAGTATTGCATGGGAGGCGAATTCTTCAGAGGTATATTTTCCATTTTGTTGGTAGCCTTGTGCTGGACTAACTGTTTTTAGCGTTACAAACTCGTGCAGGAAAATGCATTTCTGAGGACGATGCCAGATTCTATGCTGCTGAGGTTACCGCAGCTTTAGAGTATTTGCATTTAATGGGCTTTATATATCGTGATCTCAAACCCGAAAATATTCTATTGCATCAATCAGGGCATATCATGCTCTCTGATTTTGATCTTTCTAAGCAGTCGGACTCTGGCGGTGCTCCTACAATTGTCGGGTCTCCTGGTGGTCGGGGAAACAATCCTCATTCAATGCCTGCTATCGATACCAAAGCCTGCATTGCTGATTTCCGAACAAATTCTTTTGTCGGCACGGAAGAATATATTGCACCCGAAGTCATCAAAGGCAACGGACATACTTCCGCCGTCGATTGGTGGACATTAGGCATTCTTGTGTATGAAATGCTGTACGGTACTACACCATTCAAGGGAAAGAACCGAAACGCTACATTCGCAAACATTCTTAAGCACGATGTTCAATTCCCTGCATATCAACCTTCTGCAGCTTCTTCGAATGGACAATCGCAACCTATATCGAATTTGTGCAAGTCATTAATACGGAAACTTCTCAGTAAAGATGAAAATCGACGATTAGGATCAAGAGCGGGCGCTTCGGATGTCAAGGCGCATCCTTTCTTTAAAAATACTCAATGGGCTTTATTAAGAAACTCTACACCGCCGATGATACCCACCCCCAGCGAAGGTATTGATGCAGTCAATTTCCGTACTTTAAAAGACAGTGAGAGTGTGGATATTGGCAAGAAACAGCAGACAACGACTCCAAACGGTACGATCTCGTCTTCTGCTAGTGGATTACGAACCAATGGGTACTCTTCGATGAAGAATAAATCAACTCTGGAAGTAAATGGTTCACTATCGCTTGGCCCTCCATCCAGCAGTGCAAAGTCATCAAATGGTACGAATCTGAACGGCAGTGGAACTACTAATACGAGTTTGAGTAATACTAGTGGAAGCAACAAAGGCTCTATTGATGAATACTACGATCCATTTCAGGAGTTTAACTCAATCACGTTGCACCATGACGATGAATATGATTATATGGGCAATGCATATGACACGAAGCCGTCTTCACCTGCATATTAAATTCAGTGGCGGATGTTGACGTTATGGGGTTTAGTTACTTTTCTCATTATATTTTTCTCATATTTTTGTTAGATGCTTTGTTTTCTTTTTTTTTTTGGTCTATTGTTTTGCTTCGCGAGGTGTTGTTGAGTTCTCGGCATTGATCATTGGTTTTTTTATCACTTGAATCCTTTGTTTCCTACTTGTCACTTTTTATGTTCATTATTGTCGTAGTTTGCGACATATTGCATTATTATTTGTCTCATTGTC
>JAJLWK010000499.1:0-11074 GCA_030570675.1 Myxozyma neglecta | reverse complement strand
CTCAAAGACTACAGGCTAATATTTAGTTGTAATAAATGTATTCATAATCTTTTTAACATCTTACAAACATAACATATAAAAACTTCTCATGCTTTGACCATCACTTCACCAGCTCTCAATGGTCAGCTAATTTTCCCATTCCATTGGCTACTTGATATCTCAACATTTTGTAAAACTCATCATTCAAGAATGTGCATTCACATAAATTGCACGAAAAAATAAATAAATAAAAAGAAGCTACTATAATAAACCGTAATCATCTTTGCAATAATTTGCAGTGTGAAGGGTGTTGTGACAGCCATGGCTCAGATGCTAGGCTAGAAACGATGAATGCAGATCAAGCTTCTGCATAATATGGTTCTAGTTCCATAGCAATTCACTATTTTTTTTTTATCTTAATCCCTTATAGCTAGCAACCTAAACCTTACCTAAAGGGTATCTATTGGGGTAGCAGAGTATTTTTAGTTTAGGAAAACTTTCAAACATTAATTTTACGGTTAAAGTGATTTAGAGTCTTTTTTAAAACTCTATGAGGGTTTTAACTAATTGAGATCTTACGCTAGCTATATTAAAAGCAACTGATATAATTTAATCAAAACCCATACTTTTTCATCATCAATACAACATCTGCTGATTATATGTTCAGCGTTCCGAAATTGTGGTTTATCTAGCTTAGTTTCATTTTTAAAGTCGTCAGATTTTGTCGTTACTTAGTCAACTAGACTGAGACTTTGACCTTCTTCGCTGACAGATCTTGGTTATTCATCGATCATCACGACCACACAAATATTATCTCCTCCAATCTTAAAATATGTTTACATATAATAATTTTCAATAAATTGCGCAACAACTAGCAGCCACGAGGGTTTTGGTCACTATAAGTTAAGCTCGGAATATTTAATTTTTCCACTCGATTGCTTTAATTTATTTATTATATCTTTATGTTCCCCGCACTCAGCTGAACTATCTCATCGGATGGCTAGCTTTATACATCAAAATGGCTCATTAGTCATAATAAGGCTAGAACAAAGATATTAGAAAGCAAAGGGTAAAGAGTAAGATGTGTTGTGATTTATGCAGCTTTAGCACGACAATCGCAGCAGCTGCTGAAGAAAAAAATCACTTCACGCTGAGGAAGTTCAAGCACTGAATGTACTCTTCTAATTTGTATATTGATTCTGACGATAGGTCTGTGAGTGTATGAGAAGGGCAGTGAAATACACAGTAAACGCACGTTCTTTCTCATATTTCACGTCCGGTTACGCAAATATAATAAAGTGGCTACTCCTTCTCCGCGTACATAACAGGCTAAAAGGGGTAGATCACAGCTGTTCACTGTAAAAAACTCCCCAACGCGGGGAACACCAACTTGGCGATCTCAGGCACTATATAAACTTGTGCGAGGCACTGCACTAATGTAGCCTAAAATCCACAGCCAAAGCCAAAATGGAGACCGTTAACAGGATCATTCAAGATGTGACAGACTTCAAACTTGATAGCGGCCATATTGAAGAGGTTTATGCTCACAACCCGCTTGCGCTTCCTCCTGATACCACTCTTGCAGAGTTCAACAAATTCATTGAAGAGATCATTAAGAGCGATATCGAATGTGAGCTTGTTAAATCACCCAAACAGCTTGAAGGTGGATGGTACATGGAGCAGTCAAAAGTACATGATATGCATTCTGTCTACGATGAAGACAAGTTCATTGCCTCAGCGGTAGTATCCCCAAAATCTGTGAAAGAAGTTCAAAAGATCGTGAGACTGGCAAATGAATATCTGATTCCATTATGGCCTATCTCTATTGGAAGAAACATTGGATACGGCGGTGCGGCACCTAGAGTTCGAGGAAGCATCGTGATTGATATGGGAAAGAATATGAACAAAGTTTTAAACGTTGACGAAGATGCTGCGACTGTGCTTTTACAACCGGGAGTTACATACACTGGATTATACGAGTACCTCAAAGAAAAAGGATTGGAAGATAAGCTGTGGATTGATGTTCCTGATTTGGGCGGTGGATCGGTCATTGGAAACTGCTTGGATCGTGGTGTGGGATATACGCCGTATGGAGATCACTTCATGATGCACTGTGGAATGGAAATTGTGCTTCCTAATGGCGAGCTGTACCGGACAGGAATGGGAGCTATGCCGGATCCCGATCAAGAGGGCTATGACGCGACGGCTGATGTCGATGAACAGCCTGGCAACAGATGCTGGCAATTGTTTAATTACGGATTTGGACCATACTTGGATGGCATTTTTACACAGTCATCGCTTGGTATTGTCACCAAAATGGGCATGTGGTTAATGCCTAATCCTGGCGGATTTGAGAGTTACTTAGTAACTGTTCCGAAAGAGGAAGATTTGAAGCAGTTAGTCGATGTTATTCGTCCGTTGAGATTGCAGAATATTCTACCAAATGTGCCGACTATTAGGTATATCACGCTTGATGCTGCAGTGTTGGGACATAAGGCTGATTATGTCAATCATGAGAATACACTTTCTGAGGAGGACAAAGACGCAATTGCAGAGAAGCTAGGATTAGGACGATGGAACTTTTATGGAGCGGCGTATGGACCTAAAGTTATCCGAGATGCAATGATGCAGGTCGCAAAAGAAGCGTTTCTTACTATCCCTGGTGCAAAGTTTATTTTACAAGACCAAGTTAGTGAGCACAGTGTGTTGAGTATCAGGTCAAAGACGTTACGTGGAATTCCGTCTTTAGATGAGTTGAACTGGTTAGATTGGATTCCAAACGGTGTTCATTTGTTTTTAGCTCCAATCAGTCAAGTGTCAGGCGACGACGCCATGAAACAGTTTGAAATTACAAAGCGGCGATTCCAAGAGGCGGGCCTTGATTTCCTTGGTACGTTTACCGTTGGCATGCGCGAGATGCATCATATTATATGCGTTGTGTTTCCACGAGGAGATCCAGTTACGCGAGATAAGGGCTTGCGATTAGTCCGGGACCTAATTGACGAATGTGCAAAGCACGGATGGGGCGAGTATCGAACACATTTAGCTTTAATGGATCAAATCCAGGACACGTATAGTTTCAATGGGTGGATTCAGAGAAGGTTGAATGAGCGAATTAAAGACGCTGTTGATCCGAACGGTATTCTGGCTCCAGGAAAGAGTGGTATCTGGCCAAAAAATTATGATCGTGACGCGTACAAATTGTAGTTGGTACAGCACTATTTACTAACTCTAAAACCTTGCAATGAAAGGACTCAGAAATTGCAAACTATTCTCTCCGTTTTAAGTGAATAAGAAAATAAATTCTAACATAAAAAATCAACTTTAAGTCAAATTGCAAACTATTCTCTCCGTTCTAAGTGAATAAGAAAATAAATTCTAACATAAAAAATCAACTTTAAGTCGTTAATACAAATAAGCTTGCTTGGCCTAAGTATTTCTTGGCTTCAGAACATCAATTGAGTCAGAGATGAAAAGTAGCAGGTTTTAAAGGAGAAGCAAATTACGTATTAAATATGAGCTGATTTCAGGCCATAAGAAACATAAGCATAAGATAATGCATGTTTAATATAGATGAATAATACAAATAATCATATCTTTTAAGCTTGGACCTTTTAACAAATAGGTTATAGGGCCAGTTCTTGATATCGCACACTAAATGCCTCAAACAGAACACAGGCAAAACAGTTAAAGACAATTCCAGCCAAGATTTACATGAACCTGTCAAGCTTTCTGTAATGTAATTTAAATGCAATTAACATTATATGTTATTTGTTGAGTCTTAACATAGGAGATTGTTTAGTTACCGTATTTTGGCAAACTGCGTTTGACGCTGGATGAGCTTGAAGAGACAAAGTTTAAGGTTTTAAAAGTCCCTTTTCTCTTTCGTTGTTAGTGATAGTATCAGAATTAGTACATGAGAAGCAAAGAGCATGAAATCAAAGAGCAAGTGATAGTATCAGACTTAGTTTATGAGAAGCAAAGAGCATGAAATCAAAGAGCATGAATATCAATTATGGTATTCCGCTAAGCAAATGTATTAAAGAAGCACTGAAATGAACACGTGCAATAAGCGGATCGATGGATCGATGGATCGTATAAAAGCTCGTAAAGTCTTTCACGCACTTAAATCACGCAAAACACAAAGGCAGAAGCCTTTTCACTCGAATTGTTTTCTCTACTATAAATTTATTAATTAAAAGTAAGTGAGATTTGAGATGTCGCTGTTACATTGTTTAGTTTATCAAAGATCTAATAAAGACTTAAAAAAAATACATCCAACAGCTCGTTCTCAGAATACATAAAATATTGCGCAGACGCAGAGAGAACTACAGAATGAAAAGTAGACGGCGCGCCATAAAATTTTAATATTGCGGGTTTTTTTTCTAGTCTCAGCAAAATACGCTCAAGTGAGAGATTATTCGGCTGCGATAAGTGCAATTGTGTAAAATTACTAAATTTCAACCAAAAAGAATCGAACCGGAAAGTAGAGTGCAGAAGTAACAGAATCTGATGATTTTGATAACTAAAGGATGGAGGTGGCGTTATGACACCAGGATTCTGAGACCTGAGATCAAACAATGCAGAAAAAACAGCTTCCAAAACGTTTTTACTCTTTTAATTTTATTTTTAATTTAATTTCATTTTATTTTCTTATTTTTTTAAGGATCAACGTGCTTCATCAGTAAATTAGTCACACTTCTTATAAGAAACAAACAAGACAGATAAAACATTGTCATACGCGCAATCGTAAACGGGTTGTCGGTTGTCGGCCTTTAAAGGAGATAAGAACTGTCTTTGCGACCCAGACTTTTCAATCAAAAATTCCCGTTGCAGCTGTGGAACTAACAAAGCCAAATCTACAGAAAAATAAAGTTCGGTAGTAAGCGTTTAGTCATAAAGTTTAATGAACACCATCAACCTCCGGATGCGAATGAGCCCAAAGTCATCAGGTTCAAGAAAAAAACACTCGATTAAACACAAAGACACAATATAGACCTACGATGAAGAAGGCGCTTGCGCGGCTTTCAGCGCTTGCGCCGCCGCGGTCAGGTGCGGACGAGTTCTACATCGTGCTTGATGAACCACATCGTGTATGGGCACCTGGCGATGCGCTCACAGGCGCAGTCGTGCTCGACTTGCCGAAGCCTGTCCGCACGACTCAGGTCCGATTACGTCTTTTAGGACAGCTTACTGTGCGGAATCCGCTTGTTAAAGGGCCCTCGTTTAGACACGTTCTTTGTCATGAGGAAATTGTTCTTTGGGACGCAGCTGAAGACGCTGTCGGGAGCGACCAGCAGCAGCAACAGGATCAGCAACCACAGCAACCACAACAACAACCACAACAGCAGCAGACGACTTCTGAAGCTGAAGAAAATGCACTTGCTACAAGGAATCTTGTCAATATCAAAGATCATGCTGCAAAGAAACTCCCGCGTGGTGAACATACCTTTGCCTTCATGTTCGAATTGCCATCAAAAGGCTTAATGACATCGCTTGAATTTGAAAAGGGCTCAATTGTATACATGCTCACCGCTTCGCACCACCGTCCCGGCCCGTTCCCTCCATCAACAGCTCATAAGATTCTTCCATTGCAGTGTCCTCTTGATATATCAGATCTTCCTCCACCAAAGCCATCTATGCTCACTGTTGAGATCAAAAAGAAAACGAAATCTCGTGAATCTGGAACTGCAACTGCCATTGTGGAAACTCCTTCTGTAGGCTGTCTTCGAGGTGATATGATTCCTGTCAAGATTACTGTTCGACACGTGCGTGAAGTGCGTTCCATAACTGGAATTGTCATTACATTTCTTCGTATTTCTCGCGTTTGTGCACATGATCTTGAACCTCTTTCATTCCGCAAAGATCTTGTTCAACAGGTTGTTCCATTATATATCGACTCTCGCGCTCTCACGGCGACAGTCACTGCAAATATTCGAGTTCCCACTGAGATATTCCCGACAATTGATGAATACCCTTTGGTAGCTTTTAAGTATTGCTTAGAAGTAGTTCTTGATCTATCTGGAAAGGCGGAGCTTCCACTTGCTACTACACATGTACCAGCAACTGATCTGCCGACTGTTGATATTGCTTCAAGACCTTATGTTGATACAGAACTTTTAAAGCGAGTGAAAGGTGTTGTTAGTTTATGGACTGAAATTGTTGTTGGAACTGAGCGTTCTGAGCAATTACCGTTTAAGCAAGCTATTAAGAATCGACAGCAGCAACAACAGCTTCAACAGCAATCTCAACAGCAGCAAGCGTTGTCTTCACAATCGCAATCGCAATCGCAGTCGCAATCACAGTCACAATCACCCTCTCAATCCCAATCAGAACTACAGCAATTACAACCGCAAGTCCAAACACAACAGCAGCAACCACAAATGACACCTCAACTACAATCTCAACTACCGTCATTGCAGCAGACGCAGCAGCAACTTTTACGACAACAAGCGCAACAGTTGATGCAGTCTCAATCGCAACCTTCATCTAGCCCTGATACGTATGCGCCCCACCGGGAACAATTTGATCCCCACTCTGCTGCTCCTGAGTACACTACAGCAACTTCTTCGACTCCAACTTATGATCAATCTGAGTTTCAATCTGAAAAAGAGCGTCTCAAAAGATTGGAAGAAGCACTTCTTCCTTCTGAACCACCAGTTACTAGTTCATCAACCGTTATACCAGTTGCTCCGGATCTTGAGACTATTGAATCCACGCCTCAATCTCTAGACAAACTTGAACAAGAACGCGAACGTTTGCTTCATCTTGCCTCAGCACCATCTGCTCCGTCATATACGCCCGGTCCATCAGCTTCTTCATCAGCTTCGGCTACCGCACCATCACAGTTTGCGGTAGATCCTTATCACGATTCTCCTCGTGATTCTATGGATGATGGAGATTGGGTCCCGGTGTACTCGCCTAATGCTGAGGAAGAGTTCGTGTCGATGGGTGGGTATCATCATACGTTAATTGGATACAATAACGGGTACGATTTAGCTGGAAACACTAATGTTCCGTATGAGTACGCGGTTGGAAGTAATGGTAGAGAAACTCCAACTCCTGTAACTCCAAGGTAACGAATGATCATCTAAGTTGACATACTAAGATTTTTTCTGAATTGAACTGAATTTGAACTTAGATGTGTGATTTGTGTATAGCGGGGATACATGTAATTTATTTTTTTATGTTTTGGAGGGCTTGTAAATTAGGATGGAGTTGGTGTTTGTTTATATATTTGCTTTTCATTGATTTCAAGCAACTGTTTTACATAACATATTACGTTTTGCGTGCGAGTGCAGATACCGAGAGCTGATTTATTAATTTTCTTTCATACATATTTAAATGGGGCAATTTTTGAAATGTCTGTTTTTTTTGAAGTTATAGTTGGGTTATGTACAATAAAGTTACACTTGTTGCTTGTTATTTAGTTTTGCTGTAAAGACTTGTTTAGATTATCGTAGTTTAATCATGACACATGTACGCATCAATCGAAAGGATGAACTGAAAAGTATTATCAGTCGTTTCCTTACAATAGAGGCGAGCTTGACTAATGATTGATAGTAGAATAAAAACATATGGTAAAAAGAGAATTACTTTAATCTATTTACAAATCTATTTACCATTTCTTCCACCAAAACCCCCATCTCTGTTTATTCTTCTTAGCTCTTGACGCTGATCGCATAGCCGCAACACTAGCTACTGACGCCGCACTTCTTCCTCTTGAGATTGCACTAGCAGAAGAAGAACCTGACGCAGAAGCAGAAGAAGTTCCTGAAGCGGAACTTGTGGAACTTGTCCAGTAAGATGGTTGTGCGATTGCTGAAGCAGAGGAATGTGAAGCGGGATGTTCCCACATCATTGTGACTCGTTGTACCTTTCTTAAGTTTTTGAGTCCTATTATTATTATGGATAAGACCACGACAGCGGCAAAAGATGAGATTGTGAAGAATCCAACGTCGAGTTCTTCCATGTAATTTCGAAGATTCATACCGTATAAACTCGCCACTAGAGCACCGCCTCCTAATCCCATAGCTCCGATTGAGAATTTTAATTCAAGAAGCATGAGCGAATTTCGGTTTGCGTCCAAGATTATATTTACAATTTCTTCAGTTGTGCGCACGTTTGACATTGTTATAGTTGCTGCTTGAACAATCTCATCACAGTGTTTGTAGTATGATTCTAAAAGCATTTCGACTTCTGAATGCTGATCTGGTGGTCTTGTGATACCTTCTAATTTCTCGGTGAGATACATCCCAGCTAAATCTTCATCTTGATCGAGAACTTCGTTGATAGCGTCTCGGACAAGTGTTGCTTTCTGTAAAAATCCTGATAATCCTTTCGATTGGACGAGTAAATGTCGCAGCTTTTCACGGTTAATGTCATTTTCTAAATCTGCTAAAATTCCTGTCACTAATGTTGTGTGGATCTTCATTTCCGCATCAAGCGCCGTGACAACTGAAATTAGGATGCTTTCCAACGCTCGCATTTCATACGGTAAGCCACCCATCGCTTTAGATCCCTGCCGTAGTTTGCCTTCTAAATCGTACATGAAAACTGATTGTGTCTGTGAGTCCGTAGATCCGTATGCATCGAAAACTAGTACCATGTCTGCTTTCACTAGTGCACGAATATGTAATAGATTGACCAATATTGAGTTATTGCGAACGAGAATCGACGGCATAGTTGAGTACGTTCCTGTGTCTAGTTTTCGTAAATCTCGAGGTAAAAGTCCGTGCTATTTCAATTAGCAGTCTTCCAATACGTTAAGATCCTACTGCTATCTTACCTTACTGAGTAAATCTGATTTCCTGAATTCTCCGCTGACGACTGTGACATTACCATCAACGTCAAAAACTGTGCAACGCACTAAATTCGCCGTCACGCTTGATTTCAGCGATAAACTTCTTTCCAGTAAAATATCTTCGATCGCTGATTTACTCCAACTAGTTCTATCTCTAGCTGATGTCTGTTCTGGTGTTGTGTGCGATGATGAATTACTCAAATCCTGTAAATACTCCTCTGCTTGTCGTTCTTTGAGTTTCCAACTTGGTTCCATTTTCATGTCTGGTTTTGGAATTTGGCTTTGCTTTAATCTCTTAACCGGTATATCTTCTTCAAAAGCTTTCTTTTTCGCTTGTTGCTGTTTCTGCTTGTCTATAAATTCCCTTTGTTCTTTAATTTGGTCTTCTTTTCGTTGTCGCTTCTTCAGTAGATCCCGAAGTTCGCTTTCGGCGTTCAGTGATAGATTATCGTCCGGGGATTCGTACGCATCATCTTTTGGTGAAAATCCACTTTCTTTCTCCACAAGTGCCTTCGTTTTAGGTGCAGTTGACTCGGCTCCACTTCGCATCATCATACTACTAGAGAAGTACCTTGATGATGAGTTTGATGAAGTTGAACAATTGTGCCATGTTGTTGTTCTTTGCGAGATCATCCACTTCCCCACGACCCGCGCTCCATATAGACTACGAACAATCGCGGAAACGCGCATATTTTTTTCTTTGCTAATTTTGCGTCCACCCTTTTATCAATAGCAATTTAAGTAAAACAAATTCATAAGCGTGTTATTCGTTCGTCCAGGCGCATCATCGTATATTGGGTAAAAACTGAAGTTATCGGTAATTCGGATCAGGTGTGGCGCCCGATTTTCTCGGTCTTTATAAAAAGTTATTTTGTCGCAATCATTCCTCCCAACCACTGATCAATGTACTCTCACAAAGCACTTGATCAAGGGTGGGGTTTACTACCTTAAAAAGAACTTAAATAATTACAGTCTAAGTACATTTTACTATTTTATGCTTAAGCAGCAGAATTCAGAGATTTTTTGAGCTTTTGGTTTTCGAGTTGGTTTTCGAGACCAACATCTATTTTCATTCTCCCAACTTGTGATTAGCGCGCCAAAATAAAAAGTCACGCACTATGTCGATGACACGCCGGTTCGGGTTAGGGGTTTATTTTTAAAAATGCAAACTTCAGACATGGGTTTATCGATATAAGCAGAAATATTGGCACTTACATCAATATAGCAATACAGGGTTTTCCCTCATATTGAAAACTCTAAACTGCTGTTCAATTAAATTTTATTGACACATCTTGCTTTCGGTTAGCTTTTCGTGGTAGAAATTACCCTATTCTAAGAACCCTTATATGGATATCTAGAAAAGCTACCCTGTTTCAATAACCCTAAATTAATATAAATATTGATATTTATATATGCAAGATTTTTCCTATATCGATATTGGTATAACTCATATAAATATATCCATATTGATATAACTTATGGTAATATAGTTATATCGATATAGCCATATCGATATAGCTATATAACAATTACGATATCGATATAGAATAACAATATACCTATGTCTGAATTTCTTGGCTGGCGGCTTCTTAGTGAACTTTCCCATAAATACATATTTGCAATATAAACATTTAATACTAGTGAATATGAAACAACTTCAATAAATGATCTTCGGAAAAATGAATGTCTTTCACTTGATTTTGCATTTGTTTGCTCAGTTCTTTGCATTTACTTTTGTGCCTGCTTTGTTGGTGCAAAAGCATAACGTAACAGAAACATACAACTTTACAGATGCTGTGTTACTTCTCGATGCACCAGTCGTTTGCGACAGTCTCGCACTCGTGCCGCAGCCCTCTGAATCTCACAGTATTAATTTGGTGTTGGCAGAATAATTTAAGAATGAAGTACCCTTGATATTTTTGGATTTTGGTAACCTATCACCAACTTTTCGCAACTTCTTGTTCAGTTCATCCAGTTCCTTGCCGCTCCAGCCAGTTTCAAGTTCTGAAAACGAATTCCTTGGTTCTTGATCAAGTTAACTACAAGGGTGGTAGTTTATATTTACTGGTTCATTCAAGCAATGGTTTATTATCTCGCGTTGCCGATTGTGAACTTCCCACTTCACGTGCTTATGAAACTGGTCAGTGTTGATGGGAATCAGCACTTGTTTACAATGGAGCTGCGCATGCTCGCGTCTGGAAACTTGGCGATTTCTGAGTGAATTTTTCTCGTGTTTCACGTGCCTATTTTGATTTTAGCGAGTTATTTCCAAGTCAAAGCATGTTATTATTT
>JAJLWK010000498.1:0-11076 GCA_030570675.1 Myxozyma neglecta | reverse complement strand
CTAAGGAAGAACAAAAATGTGCCGCGAAAATTGGATGCAAGTGGAACTATTAGGTCAGACTCGCTAGAGCCTAGTCTAGTGAGGCCTCCACCGGTTTCAAAGACCTCGAAACAGTCAGAAAAAAAGGATAATGGAAAATCAAAATCAAGAAAATGGTTATGGTTTGGCGGCAACAGTGATGCAGCTGCGACAGTATCTGATGAGAAGCTTGACGAAAAACAAAGTATTTCACAGCAATATTTCAACAGCATGAGCAGTGGTAGTGAAGGAACAGGACAAACATCCAGTTCATCGGATGAAGAGGAATATTACCGTTCGAAACAAAGAAGTCCCACTCGGACAATAAAGAAGCCAACCATAGATACCAGAAAGATGAGCACTGGGTCAGGCTACTTTTCAGACGTTGTCTCGCCAACTGAATATAGAGCGAGCGGATTTGAACAGTTCCCCGCATCCGCAATGTGTCCTCCTGAATCCGAAGATTTGCAGCCAGCACCCCAAATTCCCGAAGAGCCCAAAAGTTCTTGGCTCAGCAGTTTTTTTAGCAAAAAGGAAGAGCAGAAGAAAACAGAAAAAGAGAAAGGCGATGCATTATTAAAAGCTAATGGACCTCCTTCCCCTCCTACCTCAGTTGTATCAACAGCTCCTACGTTACGGTTGAATGTGAACATGAAGAATCAAAGCACAGTTTCAGTACCTAACTCAATGCGCGCGAATCCTCGAGACGTCCAATCTAAAGAAACGACAGGATCATCGCCCGTTTCTACATCTTCATCATCGACGGCGCTCAATAGCACTTCAACTCCAGGGACTAGCGTCGAAAGTAACGGCAATTCATGGGCATTCTGGTCTCGTCAATCTAAAGAAAAGCGGGCAAGTAATGACGACGGAGTAGTTGCTTTTGCTAGTCCAAAGACACTCGCGCAAAAGCAGCGCGGTATGGTCTCCTCAGATAGTTTGAACACTAATACAGATGCCGTTCGTCCACAAGTCATTCTGACCGCTGCAAATGCAAAGACTATCTCTCGAAAGTCATCCCGAAATACGCTTTTCAATGGCGGAAATTCAGCTACAGCTGCGAATAATTCAACAACAAATCTCAACGGATATGATATTTACAATGGAATGTCCTCTACTGGTAAGACTAGTAAAGCAGGTGAGAAGGGCGTCGATACGAAGTCAGTCAGGACCATAGAGACTATCGGCAAGCCGAAGAAGGACGTAAACACAGTCAAATCAGCCAACGGAGCCAAGGAAACAGCTTTGATGGCACCCACACCCACAACCGGGTCAGCCAATAATATGATGAAAATTGAAGATCCGATTATTGAGAAAGAAAAAAAGAAAAAGAAAGGAAAAGAAGAGCAGATTCGCTACCCAAACATGGCTATACCTAAATTGGAAGATTGTTTTGAGCCAGAAACTCCGCCGACAGCAATGTGGCATTCACTAAGTAACCGACTAGCGAAGCTTTTCGAGGACCCAGAAGCTACCAAGGAAAAACACATCCGGCTGCGACTAGCTCCAGCGCCAAAGATCAAGAAAGCTGTTGCAATTGGAATCCATGGATTTTTTCCTATTCGTATGGTGCGAAGTATAATTGGTGAGCCCACGGGCACTTCTGTGAAATTTGCTAATGAAGCGGCTGCTGCTATGCAAAGATGGGCAGATGTGCATGGACAAAGTGAAATGGATATTGAGAAGATTGCATTAGAAGGTGAAGGAATTGTGCTTGATAGAGTGGAGAATTTATACAGATTATTGTCGAATTGGATGGAGCATTTACATCAGGCAGATTTCATTATTGTTGCTGCACATTCTCAGGGAACGCCAGTTGCGGTTCAACTAGTTGCAAAATTGATCGAAGAAGGACATGTCGATAATACGAAGATCGGTATTTTGGGTATGGCAGGAGTGTCTCTTGGTCCCTTCTATGGCTTAGATCAAAAACTCGTTATGAGGGCTTATTCATCTATTGAGCATGACTCTCTTAAAGAATTATTTGCATTTCAGAATCCTAATAGTTTACAAGCGAGACGGTATATTAGCGGATTACGAACGGTGATTGCGCACGGAGCTAAGATTACCTTTGTGGGTTCAGTCAACGATCAACTTGTTCCCTTATACTCTTCACTGTGCGCACATATTACTCATCCATATATATACCGCTCAGTATTTGTTGACGGTAAAACACATGCCCCGACGTTTATAATACATTTTATAGAATTGCTAGTCAAGCTTCGCAATTTTGGGTACTCAGACCACGGAATTCTTCGAGATGTGAGTGATGCAATGGCCGGTACATTGACTGGCGGTGGGCACTCAATTATATACAATGAGCATGCAGTTTATGATCTGGCTATTAAACATGCTCTTGAAACTAGCGAGATTAATTGTATTCCGGTGGCCGTGGATGATAAATTCCAAGTTCCTACACCTGCGAATTACAATCCATTTCATTTACCGTGGAGTGTGCGAGGGGTTTTTGAACATGAAGTTGGTACGTTGTCTCAATCATGATTTAAATGAGATAATTAACAATTAGTAGTTCAAGAAAAATTACAGAAAGACAAAGAATTTATTTTGAAAAAGTTTGATGACTGGAATCCAGACAGTAAACCTTTGAAAGAAATCAAGTATCGTTTATCTGCGATTAAAAACTCCGTTACAGGTGGTAGCGGAGATTTGGGAAAGGGAGTTCCCCCAGGTATGCCAGTTCCTGGCGAAATTGGTAGTGGTAGTATGTCACCTACAGGAGTTATGTGAGATCAGTATAGAGGTTTGTCATTCATTGAAGTTAGATTAAGATTGGTTTTCTGTTTTCAAGTCACTCATTAGAATTGTTTTGCTTGTTTATTTTATGTTTGGTTGGGGTTAGATTGATTGCAAATCATTTTTTTAGATGGAGTTTGTGTGTAAGATTTAATGTTTAGCTCGGGGTGTTTGTTGTATTTTTAGAGCATGATGTAATTTTTTAATTTAGAGCAACACACTCTTTTACAAATACATGTATTTTTATACAAAGTAATAAATCACACTCTTCTATTGATCAAAAACCATAGATTAATTTAATACTATAGTCTACTTTAAAGCAAAAGTAGCAGCAACAACAAGTGGAAAGACAATAGTAGCATCAGCATACACCTTTACACTCTTTGCATCCGCCTTAATTTTTCCCCAAGAAACAGCCTCATCAGGTCTTGCACCTGCATCACTTCCATCAAATTCCTGTCCTGTATTTATGTACACCGCAAAATCAGCACCATTGCGCATTAAGCATGCGTTCGCAATATGATGTTTAACAAGACCACCTCCAAGAATAATCATTCCGGCTTTAGGAGCGGCCATTGACATGCTGTTGATTCTGCGGATGTCTGAGACGATGTCGATTTTGAGTTGGAGAGGTGAGGAGCGGAATGTGTGAAAGAATAACATGTCGCCAATACTGCCGTCAGTGAGAGCAGGGCAGAAGACTGGAATATCGTTCTTGTAAGCCCAGTATAGAACCGAATCTTCGTTGTTAATTTCTTTACCGAGTCGAGCGATGACTTTTGATGGGGACCAAATTGACTCCGGATCAGCTTCTTGCTCTTCAAGCATCTTGTCAAGGATGGGAATGATCCATTCTTCAAATAAGCAGTAGTTGTCGTTAGGAACTAATAAATTTCCAATACGGTTCATTCCTTGCTCACGAAGGCCAGCACCCGGTAAACTGAAATCACCAATATATGTAGTAGCAAGACATTTAATAAGATCTTCTTCAATACCACCGGCAGTTGTGACGATAGCTGAAATATGTTTATGTTGTGCAAGATATTTTAAAGTACTGCGTAAACCGGAAGAGATCAAATTACTTGTGTATCCCAAAAATATAGTACATTTCTCATCACCATTACCATCTTCAGCAGGAAGTCCCTTATCTTCACGCTCAGATTGCTCTTGTTTTGAATAACCGCGCCAGTTTCTCATTTCATTAATAATGTCGCATGCGGTTCCAACTGATGTTGCTTGAAATCCCATCGTCTTCATACCTTCAACTAAACTTGATACTCGGATGTTTTTGTTCTCTGGAAGATTGAAGTCAATGCCACCAACAGGCACCGCACCCGACGGCACGGGATCTGACGGCTTTAACACAGCTTCAGATGCTAATGGAGGTAATTTATCTGACATTGTTTCTAATTGTATACATAAGTCGTAGAAGTTGAAATGGGAATAATATTGGGAGGAAAAAAAAATGAGCCGCATACCGTGAGGTGCAAAGGAACCGAGATGAGACGCTTTCGGCAATGTTCAAAATTTAAATTGCTACCAACTCCAATTGTTTTTTTGTACAACAGCAAACAAAACAAAACACAAGAAAATCAACAATATAGATGAAAGACCATATCGTAGTGGCATGAAAACAAAAACTCAAAATCATATTCAGTTAGTAACTTCAATGCACATACTCTGCGCAATCTTTCCTGTTCTTCGTCGAAACCCAAAACGCAGTTCAGACAGCCCGCCGCTGCTGAAAAACATTACCGTTGTCAATGGGAACAGTGCCTGTAACTTTGCTTGAAACTACTTTCCGAAATTGCGCGGCAACATTGTTGCCATTGGAGTAACTATTCAATTCGGAACTGGAAAGAAAATTGCCAAAACCAAATTTTTCTTTCGGTAAATTCAATGGAAAATCTTCTGGACCGACTTGTTTTGATGAGACGGACTTGATAGATACACCGGAAATTTGTAGAGGCGAACTAGTGGCGCTTACGTAGCCAGATGTTTAATTATAAGAAGATACGCTCTCTGTTATCTATTGTTGTACTTAATCAAAGGCTAACCTTTGCTGAAGATCATTGAAAGAGTGAGTCTTGCTTTCAGTTCTTGAAAACCGAGACGGTGAGTGTGGATCAGCAACATTTTCAATGAGGATTCGAGTAGTTTAGCAAAAAAAAGATAGCAGGAAACATGACAGCCCCGGAAGAGATGGCAGTTTTGACAAGTGGTTTAGAGAAGAAAGAGCGACCTTGAGCATCAGTTGCGGGAGTTCGGTTCTCAAGTAGCCTTATGTCAAGAAAATGAGACTAATCAGTATTGTGCTTTCTGGTCATTAAGACTGACATATCCACCGATTGTGGAGATTCCACCGCCGCCACCTGCGGAGAAATAGGCGTGAAAGTACGGCAAGAGTGCACTTCACAAAAATTCAGCGGGTGACTCAAGAATGGGAGACTCTGCGACATCACGAAGCATGAGACGGTTTTGGCTTGATAGAATAGTAAACGCAGTTGATGTACCTGAACCACCACCACCGAAAGATTTACAGGATCACTTGTGAACGGAAGCAAAAAAACGCAATATAAGCTCTAAAGTTTCGGAGAATTCGTTGTCTTGTTTCACCTGTTTAAGTGATTAAGAGAGCCTGTTACAGCCCAGCAAGGCAGATACAGGATCAGGAACAGTCACAGAATCTGATGGCGCCGTGATGAAGCTTCATACTATAACGGTTACTTCAAGGCGATAATAGTTTGAACAGCATTGCAGCAAGATGTGATGCAAGTATCCTCCAAAACAAGGACAGAAAAGAGGCCAAACACGAACAAATGCGGAAGAAATAAGCATGATCCAAACAGAAAAGATGGCATATGTTCAGCTCAGAGTTTGCTAATGCAAGAGAATTCTACAGAAATGTTTTTCAATCACATTATACTGTACACTATGAGTAAACAATCCATATTGTATAACTTATCATTAAATTCGAAATTCACTGTGCCTGTGGATTTCACTTGGAAGCTTTCGCTGAATAAACTGCGCTTCGATGGGCGGAAAAAGCAGTGACGTAATTCGTTATTTATTTCTCCCAACCATTAGATTAAAGTGGCACACTTCGTCTAATTTACCAAAAATCAATGCCGCTTACCGCCGACCAACTAGCTCGAATAGTGCGTTTCTTATATATAATTTCAAATAAATAAGTGTAATTTTATGTGTTAATCAATTTTGTAATTAGGAAGAGAACAGGCAGAAGGCTCGTGAACGGCTGGCTGCTCGTGCAGAAGCGAGAGCAAAGGAAGCTACCAACGCCGCCGCTTCTACTTCTACTTCTGCTAATGCTGCTTCTGCACCTTCAACTGTACGAGATGCGTCGAAAAAACGACCATACGAGAGTATTCGACCTGCGAAGATGTTCACAAACTATATTGAGTTTGGTGAGTAGCCTGGATATGGATTGAAAGTGCTCGCTGACAAAATCAGATTTCTCGAAGATCAAGGATACAAAAGGTGGTTTCATGGCAGACGACGATGGACCAAATGGGATGACTCTTGAGGAGTGGAAAAAGAATCAGAAAATAGTAGTTGATCCACGTATGTACGCTTCTTGTACTTTGGTTTAATTACTAACCTCACAAATAGCACGTGCTTTGAATCCCGATGACAATCCGAAATGCTTCGAGTGTGGAACTCTAGAAATTGATCATGAGTTATGGAAAATTTTTGGATGTCGCGTGTGTCGTGCTTGTAAAAACGAAAAACCTGAGAAATACTCGCTATTGACTAAAACTGAATGTCGCGAAGATTACCTATTAACTGAGCGTATGTCACTTTTTTCGACTTGGCTACTCATGTACTGATTATACAGCTGAGCTCCGTTCCGAGGAACTACCTCACCTTGAACGTCCTAACCCCCACAAAACAACTTACAACAACATGATGCTCTACCTCCGTTACCAAGTCGAAGAATTTGCCTACAAAAAATGGGGCGGGGAAGAAGGTCTCGACAAAGAATACGAGCGCCGCATGACTTTGCGCAAAGAAAAGAAAGACAAGAAGTTTGCGGAAAAACTTAAGTTGATGCGTCAGAGAACAAGAACGGCTACGTGGAATAAACGAATGCATGAGGAGGCCCATGTTCATTCTTGGGGTGTGGAGACTAGAGTGCCGGGAAAGGACGTGGCAGTAAGGAAGTGTACTGAGTGTGGGATGCAGACTGAGGAGGTTATTTTTTAGTTTTGTAGAGTTTTTTGTATTATACTTGTATATATTGGCGTTGGGTTAATTAAAGATAATTTTGGTACTTTGTTTATTCAGAACGTACGCGTAGACACTCGGCTTACTGAAGTAGACTAGGCTGTATTCGGACATCTGTATACAGTTAAATACAGCGCGTTCAGCTAGACTTTTCGAATCTTCACATTTTATCAACTGTTAAGCTTCATATTCATAAATATGTCTCGGATTATTCAATGGTATACACTAAAGCAGTTTGAGCACTACGATCTAAGCCGCGCAAGTAAATAGTGACAATACTTTCTCTGAATGTATTGTATTTGCTAAGTAAACATAACCATGACGCTTTACTACTTTTATATATTTTGTCAAAAATGTGTACTTGGTGCCGAGGTGTGTAACAATTTGCAGTACTAACGAAGCCTTGCACGACGGGCCGGCCCACCTGTGCTGTTCCAAATCACTACAATTACTACCACTCAGAAACACATAAAAATCAAAAGCACATGCTTTAATTGTGAACACAGCTGTACAAATTTGCCTTGCCTTCGTATAGCCCATCTGTGCTTGCGCGAGTCCGCAATCACCCTCATCGGCAAGTCACGCTCAGACGCGCTGTTTGTTTTGTTATTGTTGGCCTGACAACATTAATAAGGTTAGGGTATAAACCTTATTACGGGACAAACCGAGCCCCTGTCTAGCGCAAAGAGAGGCGCGCCCGAAAGCTTTGTTTTTCCTCTGTCCTCTGTTTTTCATTGCTAACGACTTTCGCGTTCGTTATTCATTTCAGTGAATCGTGCCGGAAAACTCGTTGGTTGCAGTTTTTTGCTGATTGAAGGATTGTTTTTCTGTTGGACTATAAAGAGAAAAGGGAAATATAGCGAACAATGAGAGAAGTTATTAGTATCAATGGTGGGTTGTTTACACTTTGGTGCTTTGAATTGTAAAGAAGTTTGCTAACGTGATTTTTGCTGTATAGTCGGCCAGGGTACGTTTATTTGTTCCTGATTGTTATTTACGAACGATTATCGCGAATTTATGATGGAACATGTGGTTTATCGATGCGATGGCTGTTAAAAAAGGGGGAGAGTGAAATGCTAACTGTGTGTAGCTGGTTGCCAGATCGGTAACGCTTCGTGGGAGGTACGCGATGATTAACGCGTGTTTGCGTGTTTTGGTTGTTTGCGAATCTTTTATTAACTGTTTCTAGCTTTACTGCCTTGAGCACGGTATTCAGGTACGGATTTGCGGACGATGAATTACTTCTGTAGCTGACGCGTCAAAGCCCGATGGATACCTTACCGAGGAGAAGCAAGCCGGACCCCGCGACGAGGGTTTCAGCACTTTCTTCTCTGAGACCAGTATGTAATACGACAAGGACTCTTTGAATTTTGCTAATTAGTTAGGCAACGGAAAGTACGTTCCACGAACAATCTATGTTGATCTGGAGCCCAATGTTGTGGATGAGGTCCGCACTGGTGCCTACCGCAACCTTTTCCACCCCGAGCAGCTCATCACCGGAAAGGAGGATGCTGCCAACAACTGTAAGTCAGTCGAATTGATTATGGGGCGTTTCTAACGAAATAGACGCCCGTGGTCACTACACTATTGGAAAGGAGTTGATCGATCAGGTCGTTGACCGTGTTCGTCGCGCTGCTGACCAGTGCGATGGTCTCCAGGGATTCTTGTTCACTCACTCTTTCGGCGGTGGTACCGGATCTGGATTTGGTGCTCTTTTGCTCGAGCGCTTATCGCAGGAGTACGGAAAGAAGTCGAAGCTTGAGTTTGCCGTGTACCCTGCTCCTCAGGTCTCTACCTCTGTTGTTGAGCCATACAACTCTGTTTTGACCACACACACTACTCTTGACCACTCTGACTGTACTTTCATGGTTGACAACGAGGCTATTTACGATATTTGCCGTCGCAACCTTGACATTGCTCGTCCCAGCTACGAAAATCTTAACAGATTGATTGCTCAAGTCATTTCTTCCATTACTGCGTCGTTGCGATTTGATGGATCACTCAATGTTGATTTGAACGAGTTCCAGACTAACCTTGTTCCTTATCCACGTATCCACTTTCCTTTGGTTACCTATGCGCCTATCATCTCTGCGGCCAAGGCTTACCATGAGGCTAACTCAATTGCTGAGATCACCAACGCGTGCTTTGAGCCTAACAACCAGATGGTTAAGTGCGACCCCCGTAACGGAAAGTACATGGCTACCTGCTTGTTGTACCGTGGAGACATTGTTACAAAGGATGTCCAGGCTGCTGTTGCCGCGATCAAGGCTAAGAAGTCTATTCAGTTTGTTGAGTGGTGTCCTACCGGTTTCAAGATTGGAATCTGCTACCAGCCACCACAGCTTGTTCCTGGTGGTGATTTGGCCAAGGTTTCACGGGCGATGTGCTTGTTGAGCAATACCACAGCTATCGCTGAGGCTTGGTCGCGATTGGACCACAAGTTTGACCTGATGTACTCTAAGCGGGCGTTCGTTCACTGGTACGTTGGCGAGGGTATGGAAGAAGGAGAGTTCAACGAGGCTCGTGAGGATCTTGCTGCTTTGGAGAAGGACTACGAGGACGTTGGAGCTGACTCTGCGTACGACCAGGAGGAAGATGGAGAGTATTAGAGGGGACGTCGAAAGTGGGGTGCACGGGAATAGTTTGTGTAATTTATATGATATCCGGAAATATGTTTTTTATCGATAGCGATAAAAGTGTTTGTACCAGTAAACGAAGGTAGACACAGTAGTTATTACATATGTTGTTTAAATATGATTTATTCTATATGACATCTACATGTTACGGAGTAGATTCAGAGTTGTGAGCATTGTCGACTGCTGATTCAACGTCTGCTTCTAGTTGTTTGTATGCGTCTGCGATGAGTTTCGAGTCCTTTAAAAACCTGATTCCCTTGAGTAATAGATTTCTAGCCGCCAGACGATTCGAGTTATCCCGTAACTCGTGATCAGCAGCCATAACCCAAACTTGCTCGTTCATTGGATGTAACTTAACCAGCGATCGAAAGATCTTGTTCAGGACTTTTCGCGATTTTGATTGTCGAGCGTATTGCGCGTATTGTGTCCATAGAGATATGTCGCCGGGAAAACGCTTGACGGCGCGATCAAAAATAAAAATCAGACGCTGGTGACCTGACCAAGCTGCCACGCCAGCCTTTTTTAATGCAACTTCATCTTCCTCATCTTCCTCATCTTTACCTTCATTATCCTCATCATCGCTATTTTCGCCTTTAACTTTCTTACTTCTCCCCAGAATTCTCGATATTCTCTTCTTTCGTAACAGATCCAAATTCAGCTCAAACTCAACATATTTCAAATAATCAAGTAAAACTGCACCGCGGTTGTTGATTCTGTGCTCAAAGTCTGCTCGGCGTTTTGTTATGCTCGCGATTTCGGGGCGCGTGAAAAGGCCGTGTTTGTGGAGAGCTTCTAGCTCTGGGAGGGTCTATTATAAGTTAATGAATACTGTCAACTACGCAGCATAGAAAGAGTGCCAGTACCTGTTCGAGATGATATCGCACTTTGGCCGACATCTTGTGCTATGATAGATTTTATCTTGTATCTTTTGTTTTCCTGTTCAATTGATTTTTACAGTTGGGAGCAAAGTCAAAAAAACAGCAGTTGCCGGTAAGGGCTCTACATCGGGTAAGTGAGTAAACTCAATTTGCAGCGGCCGGAAACAACCGGGCAAAGACCTCCATGTAAGTACTTAACAGAGTAGAAAATAAATATATTAATAAATAATATACTACAGATGTAAGACCATTCTATATAAGCTGATAACGCGGTGGGTTTCTTTATTATGGAGGAAAATACCGGAAAAGATCTGAGATCTGAAATAAAATGCAAGGAAAGGTTACTCTAAACGCACCTACGAGACTTCAAGCCTCGAGTAAGGATTATGTCACCAAGTGATGATCCTTACCACAGGTTAGATCTAGATAAGTCACTCATTTAAAAAAACATTCTTGTAGATACTATACATGTCAGTGCTAAGAACATACTGCTGCAGACTAGGTATATCCTGAGCAACAGCTTGGCCTCTTTCATCCAATTAAGG